>JAHFWL010001233.1:0-128508 GCA_021292165.1 Shinisaurus crocodilurus | reverse complement strand
ATTTTATGGGGGGGTGGGGGGGTCCAGACAGCATCATTCTCATTTGCAACCCTCCTGTCTTTTCCTGCTGTTTCTTCTGTCTTTTTTTCTTACCGCAGAAAATCCATTCATTAAGGAGAAAAAGAATGCCTTCAAACTGGCAGCGCTAGGAGCCCTCTGTCTGGAAGCTCTCTTGACCTTTATTGTGAAGGTTTGAGCACTAATGTAGGTCTGTAACACAGCCACACCAAAACTTAAACATTAAAAACGTAAGAAGAAGCCCTGCTCGGTCAGGCCAATGGTCCATCTAGTAGTAGGTCATCCAGTTTACCACAATGGGGGTAGATTCATAGATCATAGAGTTGGAAGGGGCCTACAAGGCCATCGAGTCCAACCCCCTGCTCAATGCAGGAAACTAGAGAGGGGTCTCCCATCCAAGTAATAACCAGGCCTGACCCTGCTTAGCTTTCCACACTCAGACAAGCTGAGCCAGCATGAGCCACAGGCCTCAGGCCTGTGCTTTCAGGAAGCCCACACAAGCAGGAGGGGGAGTTAATTCTGCTCTTGAACAGGGTGAGGGGTGGCAACATTCAGTGGGTGGCTCACCTTTAGAAGCAGAATGGCAGGTCTTCCTTTTCTTGTCTCTTTTTTGGCAGTATTCCTTGGGAAGACTAAAAGTCCCAAGGGCCCCGGCACCTTTCCTCTGTAATGAATCTGCATCCAGGCCTAGTGCATTCTGGAGGAAAGAAAATGGTAGTTGGCCTGCCAAAGAAAGAGTTCTGCTCGGGGGGGGGGGGCAGCGGTGGAGAGAAAAGGAATACCTGCCCCCTGATGAATTTCAGCATGCACCCCCCACACACACACAAACACAACTTAAATTGGAGTAATTGTGCCTGATTTCATCACCTGCAAACCTAGGGAGGCGGTGGGCTCTCCCACTCTGGAGGCATTCAAGGTGTAGCTGGACGGCCATCTGTCAGGGATGCTTTGACTTGGATTCCTTCATTGAGCAGGGGGTTGGACTCAATGGCCTTATAGGCCCCTTCCAACTCTACTTTTCTATGGTTCTATGATATTCACATATCACATTCTGTGATATGAAATTTGGGCACAGTTTCATCTCTACCCAAGCTAATACCCGTTGACAGACCTGTCTTCCATCAATGTGGCGAGCCCCATCTTAAAGTCACCTAAGGTTGTGGCCATCACTACATCTTGTGGCAGCACTGTTTGCAAGGGCGGAGGAAGGAGAGCGCTCTGTGGTCGGGGTCCCGGCTCCGGCCTTGGAACACATTTCTGGGGTTGGAGCTGGCACTCCGATCTATCCTATGGCCATCTAGACAGTGTCTAGAGGCCATAAGATTGTGCCCTTAAACACATTAATTAATTTTAATTAGTTTAAAATTATGTCCATGTGGATGAAGTCTGCAGTAACATCTTCAGCCACTAGAGGCAGACTTCCCTAAACAGCATATGGCCTTGTAGTCCATACTGCTTGACGCCAGCAGAAATTAGCAGGGATGGGGACTCGGACTCGAGGACTCGACTCGTGAGTCGGACTGAGTCCCCCCTCAGACTCGACTCGGACTCGAGTCCCAATATTTTTAATGGGACTCGAGACTCGACTCGGGACTCGAGACCAAGGACTCGTCAACATCCCTGGGCTGTTGACGAGTCTTCTGGCTGTGCCAGAAGGAGCGCGATCACCGGTGAAGAGCGCATGGAAGCGAGGCGCGCCGCTGCTCGGCCACTATGGACAGCTACCAGGAGCGCAGCCCCAACGATGTGTTGAGATTTATTTTGATTGATGTGTTGTTGTGGGGGGTTTGGGTTAGGGTCAGACATTTTGGGTTTGGCTGCCTCTGCCTGCCTGTTTGGGGTTCCCTGCCTCCTCTGCCTGCCTGGTTATTTTGGGTTTGTCTGCCTGGTCTGTTCTTGCCAAAATCAGTTGCAGAGTTTTGAAATAAAAAGGCACACTTGTGCTTAGAATTTATTTAAGCCACACATCTGAAGTAGCCTTATTTTGTTGGGGGGAAACCCCATTGATTTTAATAGGGACTCGTGGAGTCAGTTTTGGGAGTGACTCAGGACTCGTGACTCGTGAGTCACCATTTTGGACCAAGGACTCGGACTCGGACTCGAGACTCGGGTCCAAAGACTCGTGACTCGACTCGTGACTCGAGACCAAGGACTCTTCAACATCCCTGTCTCTTACACACACATGCACTCACACACAAGAGAGAGGTGGCTAGCACTTTTTGCTTCCCTTGAAATCTGTTGGAATTTGAATTTTTGCCCAAACACGGATCTCCCAATTCACCCACAAATTTCTTATGAAGGGGGATTTGATGGCAACTCTTCTCTAACTTTGCCCATCCTGTAGAACATTTTTCACCTGCAACAAGTGCCACACGTTTTCTGGTGGGTAACTTTCTGGGAGGTACCAGTCGTGTTTGGGGCCAAAGCCACACACACACCCCATTTACACACATCCATCCCCCTATGCACAAACATTCATACATCCACATGCATACTCACACATCACACTCGCACGCACACACGCACGCATGCACGCACGCACAGAGAGACGGCAATGCCCCCTGCTTGCAGGAACTCGACTTGAAAAAAGCCCCCCCATTGGTTCCAATAGAATGCTTTTTTCAGCCTAATTGTAGCACGGGAGTGGCGGGGTTGCAGCACAATGATAGGGGAGGGTTAACATTTCCCTCCCCAGTTGACACACACACACACACACACACACACACACACCATAGCTCCATCCAGGGCCGGCGCTACCGCTAGGCAGACCCAGGCGGCTGCTTAAGGCGCGTGGCGGAAGAGGGCGCAGAGTTTCTGCGCCCCTTCCTCGCCTCCGGCGCGCTCCTGCCCTGCCTGCCGCCTCCGCCGCGCCTCCCCGCCCGCTTGCCAGCCGCTGCCGCCGCCGCTGCACCTCCCCCCCCGCGCGCGCCCGCCCGCCAACCACCTACCTACCTTCCCGTCGTAAAGCGCAGGGGTCCCATCGCGTCGGAGGAGGAGGAGGCGGCAGCAGCCGCAGCAGCCAGCAGCGGGGGCGGGGGGAAGGTAGGTGGTGGTTGCGGCGGCGGCGGCGCAGGGGGGGGGTTGCAGAGCAGGGCTGCTTTGCTCCGGAGCCCCCCCCCACGGCACGAGGGGGGGCGCTAAATATAATTTGGCCTAGGGCGCCAAACAGCCCTGCACCGTTCCTGGCTCCATCCATGCACTGCAATCAGGGATTTCCACCGCAGCTCAGTGTGATAGAGCCCCTACTTTGCATGCGAAAGGTCTCAGGTTCAGTCCCCAGGCAGCATCTCCATGTAGGGCCAGGAAAGAATCTTGCCTGAAACCCTGGAGAGCAGCTGCCAGCCAGTGTCGACGATACTGGGCTATACTGGTCTGACGCAGTATAAGCAGGAACGGTGCAGGGCTGTTTGGCGCCCTAGGCCAAATTATATTTAGGGGGGCCCCTCGTGCCGTGGGGGGGGCTCCGGAGCAAAGCAGCCCTGCTCTGCAACACCCCCCCCGCGCCGCCGCCGCCACCACCTACCTTCCCCCCGCCCCCGCTGCTGGCTGCTGGCTGCTGCTGCTGCTGCTGCTGCCGCCTCCTCCTCCTCCGACGCGATGGGACCCCTGCGCTTTACGACGGGAAGGTAGGTAGGTGGTTGGCGGGTGGGCGCGCGCGTGGGGGGGGAGGTGCAGCGGCGGCAGCAGCGGCCGGCAAGCGGGCGGGGAGGCGCGGCGGAGGCGGCAGGCAGGGCAGGAGCGCGCCAGAGGCGAGGAAGGGGCGCAGAAACTCTGCACCCTCTTCCGCCACGTACCCTAGGCAGCCGCCTGGGTCTGCCTAGCAGTAGCGCCGGCCCTGAGTATAAGGCAGCTTCCTATGTTCCTATGCTGCTAATTCGGGTTGAAAAGGCCTCCCACTGACTTAAATGGGAGGCTTTTGGAAGCCTAACTTCTGCAGCAGGTGCAGGCATGGAGGGGAGGCCCATGGGTTCCGAGTTGTCTCTCTCCAAATTACCCAGAATTCCTGGCTCAGGCATCACAACCCAGGGACTGAGGCTCCCGAGTTGTTTAGCCCCAGTTGGAGCAATTGGGCAGCGGGAGCCATCACTCTCTGTGGATCCTGCTTCGTTCACAATAACCTAGGGTTTAAAAAACACTTGGGTTGTTGTGAATTCTGACCCAAGCCATTGCCTAAGCTCAAACGTGACTGCCGAATCCTAACTATTAGCGTCATAACCAGTCCCAGCATCTGTGCATAGCGTCCTTGGACAGCTGCTGAAAATGTCGACCCAGTGTGCGGCTGCTGTGAAAAAGGCAAATTCCATGTTGAGCATAATTAGGAAAGGAATTGAAAATAAAACTGCCAAGATCATACTTCCCTTATGCAAATCTATGGTGCGACCACACTTGGAATATTGTGTACAGTTCTGGTCACCGCACCTAAAACAGGATATTGTAAAGTTGGGAAAGTGCAGAAAAGGGCAACTAAAATGATCAAGGGGCTGGAGCAACTCCCCTGCGAGGAAAGGTTACAACAGTTGGGATTGGTTAGCTTAGAAAAAAGGTGAGTAAGGGGAGACATGATAGACGTGTACAGAATTATGCACGGCATGGAGAAAGTGGCCACCAATTTGGAGGGCTTTAAAGGGGGATTGGACAAATTCCTGGTGTAGAAGGCTATCAATAGCTATAGCTACTAGTCCTGATGGCCATATGCTACCTCCAGTATCAGAGGTAGTATGCCTATGTGCACCAGTTGCTGGGGAACATGGGCGGGAGGGTGCTGTTGCACTCATGTCTGCTTGTGGGTTTCCCGTGGGCAGCTGGTTGGCCGCTGTGTGAACAGAATGCTGGACTAGATGGACCCTTGGTCTGATCCAGCATGGCTCTTCTTAAGTTCTTATGCTGGGGCTCTAGCGACCCAGCAGAGCCCACTGCTGCACTGAAGTCTGTCCTGGTCCACAGTTGACTAGGTCAGGGGGAGTCGACTGCCATTTAAATATCCCACAATGCCCCTGATGTAGTGTTGCACCAGAGCATTGTGGGAAATTAAAATGTTATCTCCAAGCTGCCCAACACTTACCGCAACCAGGGCTGGTGCTACCGCTAGGCAAACTAGGCGGTTGCCTAGGGCGCGTGGCTGAAGAGGGCGCAGAAACGCTGCGCTCCTCTTCGCTGCCGCTGCTCCCCCTTCCGCCGCCGGGCTGCCCCCCTCGCCGCCGCTGGGCTGCCGCCGCCGCACCACCACACCACCACCGCCGCCGCACCGTCCCTCCCGCCGCCACCCCCCCAACTCCCCCGCCACCTACCTTCTCCGTGCCGTTTCCGGAGCCCCACCCGTGCTGTTTTGGCGGGAGGAACCAGGGCAACAGGGCTTAAACAGCCCTGTTGCCCTCGTTTCCCCGGCCAAAAACAGAGCGCAGGGGTCCCGTCGCGTCACTTCCTCCTCGGAGGAGGCGGCGGCCAGGGCGAGGGGAAGGTAGCTGGCGGGGGTCCGGCGGCTGCGGGGGTGTGTGGTTTGCTCCGGAGCCCCCCCCCATGGCACGAGAGGGGGGCGCTAAATATAATATCGTCTAGGGCGCCAAACTGCCCTGCACCGGTCCTGATCGCAACGTCATCTCCTGCAATTTTATGTGGTTTAAATTCCGTAAAATGTCACTGAAATAATCATTTTTAAAAAAATAAAAAATCCTTCCCCGTGTTTCCTTTTCTGTAGTCACATATTTCTGGCTACAAACTCCACTCCGTTCAGCAGTGCTATCCTATGTGCACAGCTCACTTCATTTCTCTGCAGGTATGAAAATAAGTCAGCAGGGAACCCACACAGCCTGGTTGCGCTCAATATTTTTTAAGGTGAGGGTAGAGTATTCAGCACTTACTAGCCTTAGAGCATCTTATGCTTGGCATGAGAGATCCAGCAAGGCAGCCTAAGATTATATGGCTCCCCAGGTGTCGAATGAGAGGCGTCCTCTGCTTCTCCGAGGCCTACGGGGGTTTCTGCTTACAAATCAAGGCTAGTATTTTCTTGTGGGAGGAGGAGAAAAGCCAGTAAATAAGTAGCTCCTTTAGTGCTGTAGGAAGAAAGATAACTTCCAATTGTGCTGCTCATATTCTCCCCAACCCCTTTTTGTGCTCTTGACTCCAGCTTTTTGCTTTTACTTCTAAAGGGACTGGATTTTCACCTCAGCTTCCTTCACGATATTATGGAACTCAGCTCCTTGAAGTCCACACACTGAGGAAACCAGAGGCCCACACATCTGTCACTAGGCCGTTAAAATCTTCGGCTACGCCGGTGGTCACATTAAACGACAAAGGAGATATAAACACATACCACGATCGACCAGGGAGGGGGGATGTAATTATGGGTTTAAA
The DNA here is from genome assembly GCA_021292165.1 of Shinisaurus crocodilurus. Lineage (NCBI taxonomy): Eukaryota > Metazoa > Chordata > Lepidosauria > Squamata > Shinisauridae > Shinisaurus > Shinisaurus crocodilurus. The sequence continues at coordinate 122,139 of JAHFWL010001233.1, read as the reverse complement.
TGGAATTTAGATTCACCCCACGGCACACATGTGCCTGTGGTTGCTTCGTCTCCCGCTCTGGCGGCCCACAGACACACATTCATTTCTGTTGGCCCCGAGGCTATGAGCCTCAGAGCATGGCTTGTTGCTTCTCTCTTGGCTGGCATGGTGTTGGAATAATGGCCGGGGTGTTCCATATTTAAAGAGCTGCCTCCACAACGCAGTCCACTCCTCACAGAGTTCCAATGCCTTCTCATTCACATGACTTAAGTTCCGGGTTTGAGCAAATCCGTGAAAGTCTTTTGTGAAAAGAAGTGATTTCTACTAGTAGGGTTTAATATTTATCAAGTGTCAATAAAGTTCTAACCTCGGTACAGGATACAGAAGTGACCAAGCATGGATTAACTTTTACACAACATAAGGAGCAAGGCCACAGCTAAATTGAGGACCCTGGTGTGTTATCTGGAGACTCACAATGACTAGGTTCACACAACACAACAACCCACACTCAAGGCTGTGTGAACCCAGCCGTGCTAACAAACCATGGGTTGTTAACCACAAACGACCCACACTTCACAACCCAACAACAAACCATGGGTTCTCTTCATGGGTTGTTTGTGGTTAACAAACCATAGGGTTTTTTTAGTATGGCTGGGTTCACACAACACAACACCCCATGTTTCAACAACAACCCACAGTTCAAAGACAGCCCACACTCAATCCATATTCAACCCTGAGTGTGGGTTGTCATGTTGTGTGAACCCAGCCAATGTGAGAAGTGTGGAATCCTACTCTCAGCACTGGGATGCCTTAAAATTCCCTACAGCTCACAATATTATGGTGCTCTTGCTTTAAAGCAGGAGGAAGCAACAGCCCTATTTAACCACAAGAAAACTGGGATGAGGCACATAGTCTTTGTACAGTAGAAGATTCAGGGCTTTTTTTCTGGTGGAACTCACCGGAACTGAGTTCCAGCACCTTTTCTTCTATTAATTGCATTACAATTTAATCGCCATCTACTCCCAAGGAAATGTAATCCAAGAGTTCCGGTACCCTTTTCTCCAGAAAAAAAGCACTGAGAAGATTCAACCCTCAAGTGTATGCAGCCTCTGAGCTTCCTAACCTGATCCTTCAGCAGTCCCCTCAGCAATAGTAGAGTAATCATTAGTGATAGGTGAACTCCACCCCCACCCCACAAAACACACACACACACACACACACGTACCTCACACAACTCCGCCAAGCTAATTCAGGCTTGATTTGAATCAGGCTCAAACTAACTCAGCCCGGTTTTGTGTGAAGGCCCTATTGCACTCCTGATACTATCACTGGGAACACAAAGGAGCCAGAAGGCCTCCCTGTATGACACCCCCCATCCATGAGCCTACTACCGGCACTTGCCCCACCCTCTTGTCAAACTTACAATGCCAGAAAGCAGTGGGTGACTCAATCAGGCCTCAACACTCCTCCATTGCTTCTGAGAAGTATGGGATTTTTCTTTCTTTGTTTGTTTCACACACACACACACACACACACACACACACCAAATAACAGTGGATCTCAGGCTCCAAATACATTGCAATATTTTATTTATTTATTTATTTATATTACATTTATATCCCACCTTTCTTCCATCATGGAACTCAAGGTGGCTACATGCGGTCCCCAGGTGGTCTCCCCTCCATGCACTGGCCAGACCCAGACTTGCTTAGCTTCAGCAAGGTGGTGGCTGCCTCATGCACCTTCAGACCATACCCTGGGAGTATTTGGTTCACGCTGTATTGCAGCATGATATTCTATTTATTTTTATTTCATTTATTTTATTACATTTATGAATCGCCCATCTGGCCGGCCACTCGGCCACCCTGGGCGATGTACAATTAAAACAATGCAATAATAAAACAACATAACAATTAAAACAGTATAGAAAAAAAATTCTTTTAAAATCCTAACCCACCCCAGCATTTTGCATATGACTCCACTCTCCTGAGCCACTATTTTGTACGTGGCTCTGGTTGATGGGCCTCAGGATTCTAGTAAAAACCAAAGTAGATCTCAGCAGCTTGAAGTCTGCCCATGATTCCTTTAAAAGGAGTCCCCGCATCCTGGAGTAGTCACTGAGAACAGCCCCCCCCCCCCCCACGTGCATGGAAACCTCTAACCTGGACTGGTGTACTGCAGTCCATTTGAGAAACTGCAATGGGTTTATAAAGCAGAGGGCAGTCTCTTATGCCAAGATGAATTGGGGAGTATATGTCAAATCCACATGTCTGGCTGGGGAATGCTGGACATTGTAAGGCTTTTTTTCTGTCTAAAACATGCATAGATTGCACCCTTAAATTTCAGTTCCATTTTGTAGACTGTTGCTCTTCCTCTGCTGTGAGCTGAAAAAACTGGATCCAGCTGTATCATGTTTCCCACCGGCCAGGAGACTGCCAGCCCCTCTGCCCACCCCAAGAAACCCACCATCATTAATATGCACCATCCCCAGTTTGAGGGCCTACCCAAGAAATCAAAGCAAATTTGACCCCTGATAATTAGCGGTGCAGTTGGGAACTAATTTTAGACTCTGGTCTTAATGGCTTTATTGGGGGAGATGCTCTTCAGATGGTAATGCATATTACATTCATTCATTCAAAATGTCATAAGCGAGTCCTACTACATTGGGGGCCTTCCTGCTCATTCCTAGGGTGTCTATGTGTCAGATTTGACAGCGGACAGTCCTCTATTTGAGGGCATCCTCTATTTGAAGGACTGTTCAAGCCTGGCTTCAAAACAAAGAACCATAAGAAGGGAGAGCAAGTTACCCATCCACAGTGAGCCCCTGGACATCCGAATGAGCAGGCACGGAGGTCACCTGGTTGCAGTCTTCACCACTATGATGGAATGTATTAACATATGAGAGCCAGCATCGTGCAGCGGTTAGAGCGTTGGACTGGGACTCTGGAGATCCGGGTTCTAGACCCCACGCAGCCATGAAGCTCACTGGGTGACTTTGGGCCAGTCACTGACTCTCAGCTTAATCTACCTCGCAGGGTTATTTTGAGGATAAAATGGAGAGCTACCATGTGTTTCTCGTAAGCGGGGAAAAGGTGAGATATAAATTTAATAAAGAAATAAGATATGCTAAATTAGGTGCAAATCTGTGTCCTCTTTTTTTTTTTTTTTTTGGTGATGTGTAAGTGGGTCCCCCTATTCATTCCGGTGAGTGGGGCCCTGGACCTCTGCCCCAAAGTCCTGCCCTGATGGTACTTCTGACTATAACTGCATGCAACAAGATGCTGCATACGATGAATGGCCCACGACCTTACCTTGTGTCACACACAGTCCGATCTGGCTGGCTTGGGAAAGTGCACCCACGGCCACACCCTGCCATGTGAATAGAGATCCCTCTGGGTGCCTATTGTGCAGGTCCTCATCCAGCTCCTTACCTCCAGGTACCCTGCACACAATTCCCAATTGTGCAATTAGCTGCTTTTTTTTCTTCTTTTGCTGGATCAGAATGTAAGTAAGAATATTACTAGGATGGAGAGCACCGTACATAACCCAAACCCAATGAGGAAAGTGAGATGTATGGCTGCTCCCTTTGGGTTTTTTTTTTTTAAAAAAAATGTGTTGTTTGCAGTTAACAAAGGTAACACCGTGACTACGTTCAAGCAATAACAGCTTTGGAAGCCAGACACGTAGTCAACGGGTTATCAAAGAGAGGAGGCGGGGGAGGAGAGAAAAAAATTTGGTGGCTTGTGGCCATGCAAGGGTTAACGGTGAGGCCCTCAGTTAAAGGTGTCCTCCTCACATCTAGGCAGTTCATCAAGCGATGGAGTCAGGAAACAAGGGAGAATAGATGAAGGTGCTCGGGATAATAGTAATGGCAAGTAATGATTTCCCTAGAGATGATCTGATCTATGGCCACAAGCAAAGAAAAAGAGGATAGAAAGTGCTATAACACTACCTTGGAGTGCTTAACAGACTCAGAAGCAGTAACCTGGTGTCAGAAGGAGAGAGAGAAAAAGCCCATCATCCTGCTCATTTTAAGGGGGAAAGAGTTATGCCAAGGCACAGGAGGGGAGAGCAAAATTCACCTCCAAAATTAAACAGCTGAAAGGTATGATTTAACAATGCTCAAAACTCAATAAGCCAAAGATAAACAGCAAATTAGATGGCTCGATGTCAAGAGGTAAAAAAAAAAGAAAGAAAAAGCATCTTCCATCGATCTCATCGTCAAAAATTAATCTGCTTGAGAATGCCCTCTGCTCCAATCGCAGTACTGATGGAGAGTGCAGGAATAGAGGGGTTTTTTATTATATATATATATTTAAAAAAACACCTCTGTATTTGTGCTTCACCTTCAGGCAAGACCCTGATTACAATCTCCTGTGAGACATTTCGGCGGGAAGCGCTTCTCATGTTGGGACTGCCAAATTAAATTGCAATCAATACTTTACAAAAATAATTGAGGGGAAAATGTTTCAGAAGTCAGAGATGTACTATGTGGCCGACAAACATGAGAAAGTTGAGCCTTTTTTTTTCTTCCTCCCCGCTCCCCCCTCATTGCTGCTTTCTGCTTACCTTTCTGGAGGTTATTCTTCAGGACAGATCAGTTCAAAGGTGTCTCTGGATAATACGGTTCTTAGACTGGTTTCACTCACCTTGTTAGGGAATTGCTGGGGCAGGTGATCATATACGGTGTTCCAAATAAATCATATTCCTGCAACCTCCTATATTTTTTCTTCTTTTTCTCTATATGCTCCCATAACCAGATGTATACATTATTATGTTGCTGACATTGAGGGCTGTTTCAGTTATATTTGCAAACAAGGACCTAGTTCAGTTATATTTGCAACAAGGATTGTTGTGAACCGCCCAGAGAGAGCTTCGGCTGTGGAGCGGTATAGAAATTAAATAAATAAATAAATAAATAATTCAAACGGGGAATATAAAAAAACATTGGAAAATCTATACATGTTAAAACAGCGTGAGAGAGACCTGTGAAACCAGTGGATTATTTTTTATTTTTTAATGGCCAGAGAGGTTACATTCAGATCTTTCACATAGACTTAAAGAGGGAGGTTTGTCATTAAATTCAAAGTACGATATGTTTAATGAAATCCACCATTTCTGCCTTGAGCGACGCTTGCTGCAGCAGCTCTGCAGCATTTCCTGACTTAAAAATCGCCCTCATCTTGGGTTAAAGAGCTTGTTGGAATCCATACACAGACAAATGAGGATGAGAGGTGGGGACTTCATCCCCATCCGCACCCCCATATTTTACGCTCAATTGTAAATAATGGTAATAGCACTGCACATATATTCAGTCCTGCTGCCCGGTGCCGGCTCCTTGGGCAAGATGCACTCAATGGGGCCCACCCTCAGTAACTCTACCTTCTCACCACCATTGTCACCAGCTGCTATTGCTCCTCATCCTCTTTCCCATCATTGCTACCACTTGCTTGCTTGACCAGCAGAGAGCCAAGGGGCAGGTAGGCCATGGCATCCACTGCTCCTCTTTCTCACCATCACCACCACTGTCTGGGCCAGAGTGAGAGGCAGGTAAACAAGGAGGTTGCAACGGTGAAGAGGAGGAGCAAGTCCAGCAGGGCCTTGTCCGTGGGCCCCTACTTGAGTGTGGGCCCTCGGCAGCTGCCCAACCATGCGTACCCTTGACGCTGGCCCTGGTGCTGCCTCTATGTAGGCTGTGCTTCCTGGCCCGATTCTCTGGCAGAAATCGAACAGGGGCATCCAATATTTCGAGCGCTTTCCCACAAGTGGTGCCTCCTTGTGAACATTGATCAGGTGCAAGCCGGGCAGCAGCCCTGCTCGCCACACACACTAGCACTCCTGAGGTGCTCATATGGTGTGAACCAGGCCTCAGAGGGAAATCTGAATTTGAGGACATAGTTATTTTATGTATATATTTTTCCCCATAAACATCAGTACAGAGGAATAGAGCAGGAGCTTGGCCTGGCTGAGTGCTCTCAGATTAAAACAGGTTTTTTCAGATACTGAAAGGGCAAGTTGTGAGGCTAGGGCTTGATAAGACCAAGTAGAACTGGACTGGTTTTTGGGTGCGCAGTCAGGTGGCAGGGCTTGCACTGAAGCCTAGATGGCATCCTTGAGGGTCCCAGTTCAATATAGAAGTATCAAGGCTGGGCCATGGGCAGAAGTCCGGAGTGAGCCAGAGGCAGTATTCCTATGTACACCAGTTGCTGTGAAACATGAGCAGGAGGGTGCTACTGTACTCACGACGCCAGTGTGGCGCAGTGGCGAGAGTGCTGGGCTGGGGACTCGGGAGATCCGGGTTCTAGTCCCCGCTCGGCCATGAAACTCACTGGGTGACTTTGGGTCAGTCACTGACCCTCAGCCTAACCACAGGGTCGTTGTGAGGATAAAATGGAGAGGAGGAGGAGGAGGAGGAGGAGGAGGAGGAGGAGGATTATGTAAGCCGCCTTGGGTTCCTTGCAGGAAAAAAGGTGGGGTATAAATATAATATAATAAAATAAAATAAATAAATATATAACCTACTTGTGGACTTCCCACAGGCAGCTGGCTGGCCACTGTGTGAACAGAATGCTGGATGGGATGGACCCTTGGTCTGATCCAGCATGGCTCTTCCTATGTTCTTTTGTTCTTATGAGTCAGGAGCCAGGAACCCGGAGTTAGCTCAATAAGCGATCAGAGGGCAAACCAGGAGGCATGACAGAAGAAAAGACCAGGGACATGCTAGAGCTTAGGTAGATCTTGTTGCTCAAGCAAAGCACCACTGAGACAGGAAGTGGCCAGAGGATTGCACTCCAATATATATAGGCACAGCTACTAACAGAACTTATTGCATTAGACAATCAGTAACATGCACTTCCACTAATGTGATTTATTTATTTACAGGCCGGTTAGCTTAAAGTCTGTTCTGAGTAAATTGGTTGAAAGCATTATTAAAGATAAAATCAGTAAGCATATAGAAGGACAAGCCCTGCTGAGAAAGAATCAACATGGTTTCTGCAAAGGTAAGTCCTGTCTCACTAATCTTTTAGAGTTCTTTGAGAGTGTCAATAAATTGCCAAGATCATACTGCTCTTACACAAATCTACAGTGTGAACACACTTGGAATACTGTGTACAGTTCTGGTCACCGCACCTAAAAAAGGACATTGTAGAGTTGGAAAAAGGGCAGAAAAGGGCAACTAAAATGATCGTGGGACTGGAGCAACTCCCCTATGAGGAAAGGTTACAGCAGCTGAGATTGTTTAGAAAAAAGGAGAGTAAGGGGAGACATGATAGAGGTGTACAGAATTATGCATGGTGTGGAGAAAGTGGACAGGGAGACGTTTTTCTCCCTCTCTCATAAAACTAGAACCCAAAGGGGTCATCCCATGAAGCTGATTGGTGGGAGATTCAGGACAGATAGAAGGAAGGACTGCTTCACACAGCACATAGTTCAACTATGGAATTCACTTCCACAAGATGTAGTGATGGTCACCAATTTGGGCAGCTTTAGAAGGGGATTGGACAAATCCATGGAGAAGCAGGCTGTCAATGGCTATAAGCTTCCTCCAGTACCAGAGGCAGTATGTCTATGTACTCCAGTTGCTGGGCAACATGGGTGGGAGGGTGCTGTTGTACTCATGTCCTGCTTCTGGATTTCTCGTGGGCAGCTGGTTGGCAACTGTGCGAACAGAATGCTGGACTAGATGGACCCTTAGTCTTATCCAGCACGGCTCTTCTTGTGTTATGTTATTTAATTGAATGTAAAAAAATGAATGCCATATGCAGTATGTAGGAAAACTATAGCGGAACTAATAACAAGTTTCCGTAACTACAAATCTGCAATTCTTACTAAACAAAAAAAACTAGAGCAGTCTGTTGTAGGACATATTAACTTACCTGCACATAGTCTCCGACATACAATGGCTTCCGATTGAACAAACAAAAGACACTGAAATGCTTGACAGAAAGGAAAACGTCTGGGTCTACAGACTCAGGACTCTTAGTCCGTATGGCCTTAACCTGGAGGACAATTCATAAGCTTCATACCACACACACCTCTGTGTGTGTTTTTTCCTTCCTAGGAATTTTCATCTTCCAGCATTCCATTCTGCTATTCTTGGTTTCCATTTAACATCGTAGCTACTGATGAAGGCAGAAGCCAAAACGTTTAGCATTAAATATATTTTTTAAATTACTCTGTTGTTAGTCTATCTTTCATATATATATATATATATATATATATATATATATATCCACATGCATACATATATATAAAGAGAGAGAGAGGTCAGCATACTACATTAATTTGTGTTGGGGATGAGAAAGCCAGCTGAGACACTAAGGAATAAGTGGAAGTGATGCACTTCCTTCTATACATTGTTGGAAATGGGTCTATTTTTAAACCCCAGACCCAACATTCTATTTGTTAGTTAAAACGTACAACACGGCAAAATAAAATAAAGCCCAGAGTGTAAATGCTATTTGTATACAGTGACGGCATGGATTGTATTTTCCAAATCATAAAACACAGCAGGGGAGTATGGTTATCTTTAAGTGGGGGGAGGGGAAATAAATCCTTTGGGATCTTATAAATCATAGCCAGATGCCTATAATCCCCCAGAGGTGTGATTATCTCATGACAGCCACTTTCATTGAAGCTGTCTTATTGCAACCACTAACCAAAAGGGGGGGGGGGAAATCTTTATTGTGAAAGAGGGAACCGTGAATAGTCTGCTGTAAGGTTGGCGGTGGGGGGGATTCAGAATAGTCAGCAGTTAAATTAACCAAATATTTTCACATTTGCAAAGTAGTTTGCCCCCTTTCACCTGGTAATCAAAATGTAGCTAAAATCCAACACATTTTAACAGTCGTCAACATACAGAATTTTGAGCAATATAAGGACAGCTCTAGATTTCTGTGATACACATATAGGGTGAAGACAGCTGTAACCTTTTATAGAGGAGTTGTTTTGAAAGCACTTTCACTGCCCTAAAAACACAGGTACGTACATTTTGCTATCTTGGAGAGAACTCTGAAAAAACAGTGATCCTGCACACGTTTCCAGCGTATCAGAAGAAAACCCCAGCATTTTGCCAAGGGCCCCTTCAAACTGGAACTTCCCCAAGCACAGGAATAAATGTAAAACAAATTCTCCCATAATTTCCCCCATAAGATAGTGACTGGGTTCATACAACACGATAAGCCATGGTGGTTTGTGAGCCATGTTTGTTCCAGAGTGGCTTGTCGTATTGTCTGAACCCAACAACATGGTTTGTTAACCATGCACAAGCCACTCTGGCCGGGTTCAGACAAATGACAAGCCACTTGGAAACAAACATGGCTCATAGGAACAAGGGAAGCTGCCTTATACTGAGTGGGACCCTTGGTCCATCTAGCCCAGTATTGTCGACACTGGCTGGCAGTGGCTCTCCGGGGTTTCAGGCAGGATTCTTTCCAAGCCCTACCTGGGGATCGAACCTGGGACCTGTTGCATGCAAAGCAAGTGCTCTATCACACTGAGCCCTGGTCCCTCCCTACAGCACCTGGTATTCCAAGGTGGTCACCCATCCAAGTACTAACCAGGCCCGACCCTGCTTAGCTTCCAAGATCAGATGAGATCAGGCTGTTCAGAGGGCTTATCGTGTTGTGTGAACTCTGACTGTGTACATTAACAAGGCCAAACTCACTGTTAGGCAGAGTGAAGCAGTTGCCTAAGGTGGCAGATGATGGATGGTGTGAAGGGAGCTGCAGCGACATCCTCATGGCTGTTCCCCTCTGTTTGAGGATTGATCTGGGTGTTCCTCCAGGTAGCCTTCTGTGCACCACCTAAATTGGCCTGCTGCCCTCACGGCCAGGGGAAGATACTCTCCCATCACCAGTGTCGAAATAAGATCCAGCTGCCAGTCGTCAACTTCTCTCAGGGGTGGGGGTGGGTGGGCGGGGGGGGGGGGTTGCCATCTTGTCCTTCCCATCACATAGCAAAATGTATTGGGACAGCCCCAATATTAACCCAACCCCAAAAATATCTCTGTGTGAAGAAAGCCTAACTAGAAGCCTTGAAGATTACAAACAGATTCCTTGAAATGAGAAGCAGCTTCCTACATTTTTGTTGGGTTTTTTATTATTATTTTTTATTTTATGCCAGCTATAAGCTGTTGCAGAGATATCCCCCACCCCCGTAAATGGCTCGTTGACAAATCATCAGTGTTTAGAATAGACCTAATTGTCAAATCTGGTGGGTCACAGGTTAATACCAAACAGTCTGCTTTTCGCCTCTTAAGCTATCTATCTCCCAGTTGTGTCTGACCTGTGAAGTACTTTGAAATTCTGCTCAAAGTGATACCAAGGAAAAACGGGCGGCGGTGGTAGCACCGTGCAATGTTCTCTCCTCAGAATTACCTCAAAGTCAAATATTAGCCATTAACTCCCCTGACCCGATCATCTTTGAAAGACAGGTGAAAAGCGCAAGGCAGACCTAAGACTCTTTTATTATCTTCAGCACTGACATAATCTTAATTGTTTTTACCTTTTTTTTTTCTTTAAGGAAAAAAAAAGAAAAGGGAGAGAGAGAGAGAGAGAGAGAGAGAGAGAAGGCATAAGTGCGCTGCAGCAGAGGAAACAATAGTTTTAGGATAAGCTGAGGCCAAGCCTGCGAAATCCATCTGTGAGTAAAAATGATTTTAAAACAGAACAATCTTTTTACTCAGACCTCTGAGAAGAACCTCAAGATCTGGAAAACTGGTAACATAAACTGACCACTTGGCAAAACAGGTCTTCCTCTACGCAGGACAGAGCATTTATGATACCCGGCTCTTAGTAAAGGGGACGGGGGCATTTACATAAAACTGGGGGTGTCTAACATAGTGGAGTGTGGGGCCTTCCTATATGTATCTCATCTGTTAGGGCAGTGGTGCAGTTAGGTAATTTTAGATGGTCTTCTTGAGCCCCCTTTACATGGCAAAGTGTACAACAGAGGATGGTTTATAGATTCATAGATCATGGAGTTGGAAGGGGCCTACAAGGCCATCGAGTCCAACCCCCTGCTCAATGCAGCAAACTAGAGGAGGGGTCTCCCATCCAAGTAATAATCAGGCCTGACCCTGCTTAGCTTTCCACGCTCAGACAAGCTGAGCCAGTGTGGTGCCTCTAATGTCAGTGAGGCAGTGTACCCGCTCCAGGCTGTAGTCTGAACTTTTAAGGAGCTATCCATGGTGCTGAACCTGTTTTGGGGAGGATATGGTTCAGCACCATGGATAGCTCCTTTACAGTTTAGGCTAAAACCTGGAGTGGATGCACCGCCCCACTTACATTGGAGCCGCCAGCCTCCACCACGGCAAGAGCAGTGCCTCAGTTGCGAAGCACACGGCTAACCTTTCTCTTTGCCCCACAACCACCATTCCATGATTTACATGCCTGATAGTTTTGGACAGCAACAACAGAACTATTTGCCGGCCCTGCTTCGAAAAAACCAAAATACTCTGAGCATGCACAGTTTTATTTATTTATTTATTCATTCATTTCATTTCATTTCTATACCACCCAATAGCTGAAGCTCTCTGGGTGGTTTACAACAGTGTCTAAAACAAGGCCAAATTACATTAAAACGACCAGAAAATTATTCTATAATAAAGAAATTAAAAATGAGTTTTAAACATTTTAAATTGTTTAGCCAGAGATAACAATATTTAAATGCAAAAAAAAAAAAAAAAGACCTGTTACTAACACCTGACATGCATGCTCCACCAAGCCATTAAAAACAGCCCTAGATGTTCTTAAATGCCTCAGCACAGAGAGCTGTCTTAACCTGGCATTTTGCATTTGAAATTTACTTAAATCATAGCACCACCATGATGACTACAGGAACAGAGTGGAGTTTACTCCTGCTGCCCGTACTGCCTGCCACTCTCTGGGTGGTCATTTGTGGGGGGGCTGCGGGGCAGCCTGGGCGTTGGTCCCACAGTCCAGCCTTAGCTGTGCCACTGTCTTACCACAGTGGGGAACTTCGGGAGGTCTGAGAGCAGCTGAGAACCAGGCCAGAGGGAGGCTGAAGTTCTTCCTACTAAAGAATAGACTGGACTAAACGTTCTCCCTAGGAACAACCAACCAGTGCATGAAAGCAGATAATAAGGCCTGATCAGTGCTGATAGATCTACACGGGGAAGATTAAAGCAGTTCCAAATGCAAAGACTAGGACAAAGAAATAGGACAAAGAAAACACAATGCCCAGCGGGAGCAGAACACCCGCTCCCAATCTTCACATATTGGGCCAAAAGTGGGAACGGACCCTACCAGTATGCAATTGTAATGTGTTTAAGGCCTGTAAACATGATCAGGAATCTGGTGCAAGTGTGGTTCCGAGTCGTGCAGATAGGCTCTACGCATGACTAGATGTATGTGCACAGGGCACATTCTCACCACTGGTCCAATGCACAAAGGTCAGGGCTAGTGGGGCTAGTGGCTGCATACAGGTTGGGTGCAGGGTCAGCTGGTGCAATCCTGTTCCCTCCCCCTCCCGCAGCATGCATACACTGAGTGCATGGAAGAATGGGAATAAGGTGAGAAGAAGGTGAAAGTGTAGTTTCACTTTGAGTTTGTCAGGGTCTGTGTCTTGCATTTTGCTTAATGTAGTGTAATGTGGGAGATCTATGCTTGTATCTCCAGATTTTGTTTTTAGATTTTAAAGCAGCCAGATTTGGAAGGGATGGGCAGATAACCGGAAATCAAAGATGGAGCCTCTCAGAACCTCAGAGCACGACTTCCAGACCCAAGATAGGTGAGTAGTCCTGGGTGGTGCCCAAAAAAGCATTTGTGCCCCTCAAGCATTAAAGTGGAATGCTCCTCAAGGGGTTCTCTGAGCATTCAGCATAACACTCAAAGGGCAAAGCTAGCTTGGGGGTGATGGGACCTGTAGTCCAACATATTTGGAGGGCACGAGGTTGGGGAAGACTTATCTATGCCCTTGAGGCCTTGTATGGATCCTACCAATTCAGATCTTAGCTGAGTGAGCCAACCTGGAAATGCAGAGAAAGACTTTTAGTAGTGTCTCCAGGAGCAAATCTGGTTGGCACCTTTCAGGTCCCACTTCTATGGGGTAGACCACTGCTGGGATCAGCAGTGCCACCCCTCCCAGCAATCCACAGGCTTTCCCCTAGTAGCTATTTATTATCTATAAATACATTTCTTGTAAAGATTTGGTCTGGGGGTGAGCAAATGCTTTTACTTGCAGGAATAAAAGCTTCCCTTAAATGGTTCGATTTTATTTATTTATTTTTTTTACATTCATTTTCTATACAGCGGGGTTCATATATTAATTCCTTTTATCAGGGATAACCGATGGTATCTTCCCCTTTGCTACAAAAATTAAAGCCATTCTTAAAGTGACCCGAGTCACTGCATAGCGGAAAGGCATCTATTAGATAAAGTTAAAATGAAAAGCTAGAAAGAGTCCTCCGTCTAATCCTTCCTCTTACCAATGACTCAGATAGATCTTTTCAAACAGAAAAAAATGAAAGGGCCCACCGTTTCTGAGGTCCCCCCCCTTCTTCTTTTTTTAAAGATTCAAGCTACAGTACCTGGGGGGGGGGAATGCCAAAGTCGAAGAATATCTAAAAAGGAGAGAAGATCAAATTTATTTTCTGACACAACTACTCTCTTTTTTTATTATTTTTTGCTACTGGCCATAAAAGCAAAGAAGCAAAACTTCAACAAGATATCTAAAGGTTCCATAAACAGCCCCTTCGTTTCAGATGATTCCTTTTTGAAGAACAAACTGAAACCAGTTAGACACTTATAACTGCGTAAACCTAATGGCTGAATGTGAGTTTGGGGTTTGGGGTTATGTTTTTAAAAATCTGTTACAATTTGATTTGTGGATGCTTTTGTTCCTTTCTCTCCCCCCTGCACCAGGAGAGCATTTTCCGTTAATCTCATTTAGCCTAATCCTATCTCAGCCGTGACTTTAAGAAGTTTCATTTTCCCACTTGATCCGTGGAAAGACAAATCAAATGAACACTGCAATTCTGGAATAAAACTTGACCCTGATATGAAACATAGACACTGAATTATTTTATGTGTATGGCATCTAAAAACGTTCACTTAACTGATATCTGAGTAGACAAGAGCTCCATTTGCACAGTGTTATATTGCCATATATGCAGTTAGATTTGTTGATAGCAACCAGTTTTCAGATTAATTTTCTGGTTTTTAGGAGCAATCCTATATTCATGGCAGTTATAAGGGAAGGGGAGTGAGAGGGTAGAAGGTAGAGGAGGGAGATCACTTTGAAAATGTCAGTGTCAAGGGACTTCTGAAACACAACAGGGCCGGCCAATACATTTTGCTGCCCAAGGTGAAAAACAACATGGTGCCCACTCCCATTCCATATACAAAAGCTGACTGGGCTGGTGCCGTGAATCAGTCCGGTCCACAGATAAGCTGTTGTCGTTAACACAGTCCAAGGTTGAAAGCCAAGAGATCTGTCCGAAACCAAAATAGAACAAAGCAGTGTAGGAGCAGCAGGCTGAAGCGTGGCCAGCGGTGTTCTGAAGGCAAGAAAGCACAAGTCTCGGTCCGGGGGCTGGCAAGAGTATCTGACTATGGTCGAGTTGCAATGACAGTTGCTTCCAGCATCCAAAGTAGGGATGTAACATTTGCCCGTGCGGGCACGAGTGAGGCCCGAACTGGGCCCACTCGTGTCCGCGCGGGCTCTCCGCGGCGAGCACGGGCCTACCCGCTGCCTCCTCGCCGGCCGCGGAGAGCTGGCCGCGCGGGCCACATCGCCCACGCTGGTCCCGTCCTGTCACTTCCGGCGCGGTGGAAGTGACGCGACGGGACCCTGCTCCAGCGCGCTGGACCTCCGCGCTATGTTTTTGGCGGGGGAAACCAGGGCAACAGGGCTGTTTAAGCCCTGTTGCCCTGGTTCCCCCCACCAAAAACATAGCGCGGGGGTCCAGCAGCGTGCCGGAGCAGCAGGATGTGACAGCAGCGACGGTTGCAGTGGCGGCTGCGGCGGCGGCGGCAGTTTCAGCGGTGGCTCTGGCGGCGGCGGCTCCTGTGGCGGCAGTGGCGGCTCGAGCGGCACGGAGAACGCTCCGCGCCGCTCAGAAGAGCGAGATCGGGCCACCGCGGAAAGACAAGCTGTGTGTGGAGAACATCGAGCCGGCTACAGGTACGGGTAACCCCCATAATCTGAAGTGTGTTTGGGGCCTGCCTTTTAAACAGGCACTGATTAGTAAGGCAGCACAGCTGGGCCAGGCTGCAGATGACACATACCTGGCCCCACCCCAAACACATTATGGCACAGATGCCCCATGTCTTCCAAACAGAGGCACAACAGCTGGCAGTTGAAACTTTCTACAGTGCTGGGCATGGGGCAGTGTCCCCACCAAACCTGAAGGCAGCAGGCTGGTTTAGGAGGGGCAGAGCAGGCTCCTGGCACACACACACAGCTCTCTCCTTCAATACCTTGCTGCCACCTCCCAGCATCTACCACCTGAAGCAATCACCTCACTTTTCCCAATGATTGGGCCCACCCTGAACCAAAACAATGGAAGAAGCTGTGGGTGAATGGGTGTTCCACCTGTTCTGGATGGGGTGCACGTTCCTTTAAGGTGGACATTCCTGGCTTGACAATGTTCCTGGACCTGGCATTGCTCTTTGATAGCCAAGTGACAGCTGTGGCTGGAAGCGCTTTTGCACAGCTTTGGCTGGTGCACCAGATGTGGCCTTTCCTATATCTTGCCACAGTGTTAGGTCTCTTGGTTGCATCCAGATTAGACTGCTCAAACATGCTTTACTTGATGATGCATCTGGAAACTTCCACTGGTACAAAATATAGCCATGATTAGACTGCCTTATTTTCTGGTCATGTAATCCTGATATGTTACCGTCTTCACTGGTTCTTGATTTGCTTCCAAGCTCAGTTCTCCCTTCTTACGGTTCCCCAACCTGGTACCATTCATATGCTTTGGACTTCAGCTCCCAGCAGTCCAGCCAGCATGGCCAATGGATAGTGTTATGAACGGATATAGTTATACTCATTTGGTTATGACTATGGCTCATGAGGAAGACCACAGCAGGCACCAATAGGAGCTGGGTAAGCTTGGGTTTGTGGAAATGGACAAGCAGGCCCCTGCCATGGTGCACCCGTATATCCCCCTGAGGGAGGTGTCTGTGCACTCCCTTCTCCTGGGGGGGGGACTGCTCCAATGTAGGGGGGAGTGGGCAGCCACAGAACTCTATCCTCAAACTACTGCCCCCAGCCCCAGCTTCAAGCTGTATCAACAGCAAAGTTATGTTCTGGTTAGGGACGTCTGCCACCTCTGATATTGCAGGCTTCAAACACTTGGACACATTTACATCAATTTAAATTAATTAATGCATTTTAAAAACCAGATATCCCTGAGGTAGACCCCTCAGTCTAAATGCCAAGTTTCAGGTGTCTAGGTTTCATGGTTTTGGAGCTATGATGCTGAGAAACAGATACACATTCTCTTGTATTATTCCAAAATCCAGATTAAGATAATATGGATTTTGTATATGTATAGATGTTTTCTAAATTTGCATCTATACATATACATTATCCTATGAACATTTTAATGCAAATTTGTGTCCTCTTTTTTGGTGATGCATTTCCTCTTTTTTGGCAATGTGAAGTGGCCACGCTCTGTCCAGTTTATCAGTTTTAAAACCAATGTTCCTGCTGACAGTTTTGAAATCAGATTTTGCCTTAGCATGCTCTGCTGTATTACCAAATTATTGTTTCTTCAATTATTTAGTTTTCCTAAATAATGTTATTGACAATTACACTACCCTAAGAGCTGTGTTTGTCTGCTTCAACCAAAGCAATGCTCCTTGCAAAAAGGTAGCTCTATACTACAGAGCAGGGGTGGGCAACTTGTGGCCCTCCAGATGTTTTGGCCTACAACTCCCATGATCTTTCACCATTGGCTATGCTAACTAGGGCTGATGGGAGTTGTAGGACAAAACATCCAGAGGACCACAAGTTGCCCACCCCTGTATAGAATCTATAGCAAGCCAATTGACAGGGGCCTTGCAAAGCCTGATCAAAGCCAAGATCCTTGCAAGACATCTGCTGCTTTGTAGTGAAGAGGGCGAGTGCGGTGTAGTGGTTAGAGTGTTGGACTAGGACTAGGGAAAGGGTTAGAGTGTTGGACTACGACTAGGTCCCCACTCGGCCATAAAGTTCACTGGGTGGCTTTGGGCCCACCACTGACTCTCAGTCTAACCTACCTCATAGGATTGTTGTGAGGATAAAATGGAGAGGAGGAGAATCATGTATGCCACCTTGGGCTCCTTGGAGGAAAAGGTGGGATATAAATGTAAGAAATCAAACAAACAAACACATACACAAGTAAAATAAACTTTGCTGAATGTGAGTCACAAGCTCTCTTGCTAGGAAGCTAAATTCTCTGACACAGAGTTTATACAGAGTGAAGTTATAGAGACTTAAGCCTACTGTTCTTCCTTAAAGCATGGAGGCATGAAGCATCCTTGTGATTTTGTTGTTTTTTAGTGTACTTTGGGGGAATATGATCCAAATGAATACAAATATTAAAATATTTATACCCGAAAGCATAAAGCAAACTGTGCATTGGAAAAAGCAGTATTAATGCATAACATGATGTGAATACAAGACGTACAGATGGCACCACGTTGCCTCAGCTATAAGGAGAGGTCAAACAATTCGCCAGTTGACTTTGACTGCTAACTACTCGAGTTCCGAGCTGCAAGCTGCCAGATTGCACTCCCTTTGACTAACTATCGTATGACACGACACAATATTCAGGCACAGGGCAGACGCTTTCTCTGGCTGCAGTGCACAAAGCCTGTTCACAAAGCTGTGTTGTAATTCTGAAGCTTGGTGCATTTCATTGGCGGGGAACACTGCACAGTTCTTATCACTGAGCGTGTTTCTATCCCCTGGTCTTCCTCCATGGGACTCAGGGTGATCAAGGGGGCCTTCTCTTGACAGACACACATGTCCCAATTTATCCTTTACCCACATGGAGAACTTTGTTCTGAAACAAAAAGGCAGGGTAAGCATTTTAAAATAAATAAATTAAGGGTACAATCCTATGCACGTCTGGACAGAAAAAGAAGTCCTACAACTCCCAGCATTCCCCAGCCAGCAATGCTGGCTGGGGAATGCTGGGAGTTGTAGGACTTCTTTTCTATCTAAACATGCATAGGATTGCACACTGGTGACTCCTATTTTGGTGGGGCTCCTTTTCCATTGCAGGTTTTGCAGGTAAAAGCTCCACCAAAATAGAAGTCACCAGCCTCTCCTGATTGCACCTTAAGCAACCCTGACAGGTAAGTTAGGGTGTGTGTGAGTGTCAAATCAAATCTTTATTACGGTCCAAGACCAGCATAGGTGTGTGTGAGTGAGAGAGAGAGAGAGGAGACCAGGTGTCCTACTTTACAGAGGTCAGTCCTCTATTTTGGAGAGCTGGCAGAGGACAGTCCTCGATTTCAAGGTGTCCTCTCATTGATGGGTTGCCCAGTCAAATTCTGGTTTAAAGTCAAAGGACCACAAGAAGGGAGAGGAGGGGCCTTGAAGTTGCCCATCAGCAGTTAACAGCTGGATAGCAGACTTCTGGCACAATCCTATGCATGTTTAGACAGAAAGAAGCCCGACAATTCCCAGCATTCCCCAGGCAGCCATGCTGGCTGGGGAATGCTGGGAAGAATTGTAGGGCTTTTTCTTGCCTAAACATGCATAGGATTGCACCTTTGGCCTTCTCCACTACGGTGAGATGTCTGGTAGTACTTCTATTTAAATAATAGTTATTTCTTCTAAATTTGCTTCTATATACTTACATAAGTTTGCACATGCAAACAGGACCGGTGCAAGGCAGTTTGGTGCCCTAGGCAAGATCAGATATTTAGCGCCCCCCCTTCCCATTTGAGAGCGCTGTATTTTTTTTTTCAAGGCGTTTCTGGCGCCCTCTTTAGCCCTGCGCCCTAGGCAGCTGCCTAGTTGGCCTAATGGTAGCACCGGCCCTGCATGCAAATCTTATGCAGATTGGTGCCCTGTTTTGTCCTCTCTCTCTCTTTTTTTGGCGACACGTTTCCTCTTTTTCTGGCGATGTGTAAGTGGCCACCCTGAGAGAGAGAGAGAGAGAGAGAGAGAGAGAGAGAGAGAGAGAGGTTGGGCTTGCCTTTAGGCAGAGTGAGGCGGCCGCCTCAGCTGGGGTGGCAGATTTTGATGGGTGGGAAGCGGGCAGAGCTGTGTGTGTTTACCCCTCCGCCCAGGGTAAGCATGGTTGAATAGGCATGGCTGGGTCCTGCCCGGGGCTCACACGCCCCGGCAGGGGTCCACTGACAAGAGGCCCCTGGAGTTGCTCCCCCTCTTCACCATGGCAACCTGCTCGTTCACCACCTCTCGCTCTGACCCAGACAACGGTGGTGGTGAGAAGGAGGGGCAGGAGATGCCGCTGCCTGCTTGCTCGCTGGGCTGGCTCTCTGTCTGTCAAGCAAGCAAGCGGCAGCAATGATGAGGAAGGGGATGAGGAGCAATAGCAGCTGGTGACAGTGGCGGCCGCGGTGAGAAGGTCGATTCACCGAGGGTGGGGCCCACTGAGGGTGTCTTGGCCAAGGGCCCTCCAAAGCCTGGAGCCGGCACTACCTCCGCCCCCTACCATAACCTGCTGCACTTGGGTGCAGTGGAGGACGCTGTCCCTTCGAACACCTGATCGGTGGTAACTGCATAGAAACCCTGTCGAAAAGCAGATTTGGAAGTAATATCTGAATCTTGAACCCTTGAATCTTTCTGCCTGAGGTTTTCTTCTGAAATCAGATGCCCTCCTCACTCAGCCCTGCCCATACATCCCTTGTGTTACAAATAGGGGTCTCCTTAAGAGACAGGGCCCTTTCAAGACACACACACTGGGAGACTTAGTTTAGAGCCTATGTAAATGAGCATATGCAAATTTGTGCATTGTTGTTGTTGTTGTTGTTGTTGTCGTCGTCGTCGTCATCCTGTGGGCCTGAGCTCCAGTTCTTTTTGGTACCTAGCACCGCCCCTGACGAGGAGCAATAGCAGCTGGTGACAACGGCCAGTGAGAAAGTAGACTCACTGAGGGAGTAGGCCCAGTGAGGGTTTCTTGCCCATCGAGAGTGTCTTGCCCAAGGGCACCCCAAAAACTGGGGCTGGCACTGCCACACTGGCTCCGGCCCTGTTACCAAAACCCATTTGTACTGCCACATATATTTTTTAAAGGCATTCCAGTTCCATCCGCCACTTTTTCTGAGCTCCTTTTGTGACTGTAATCCACCTATCTCGCGTCATTGTGCTCTTTGTTCCCCCCTTACAGTAGCAGCTCCTCAAGTGCACTGTTTTTCAAATTTAGACTCGTTTTGAGGCGGGTGTTCTCAGAGTGCATTAGCTCTTTGCCCAGCTTGATTAGCACAGCTCTCGCTCGCTCGCTCACTCTGAGTGGTATATTTACTCCCATGGGGACATTATCATTTATCATACTTATGTTCATTTCGCCCTTATTCTAATCACAGCAGCTTTCATGTAAGACGAAAAAGTAGAGGGAGGGAGGAATACAAGATTAATACCTCGTTAGCACACCTTTATTGCTGCACACGCTCACTTCAGAAGCAAACACTGTGCCCTATATTCCCTTTTTTTTTATGTCTGGCCTCTTCATCCCCTTCGTCAGCATTATCTGAATGTAAATATTAGACAGAGCTGAGGGAAAATAGAAAGCAACCCGTATATCTGCATATTCACCAGAGA
This sequence comes from Shinisaurus crocodilurus, assembly GCA_021292165.1. Classification (NCBI taxonomy): domain Eukaryota; kingdom Metazoa; phylum Chordata; class Lepidosauria; order Squamata; family Shinisauridae; genus Shinisaurus; species Shinisaurus crocodilurus. The sequence continues at coordinate 101,412 of JAHFWL010001233.1, read as the reverse complement.
AGCAAAAATGAAGAATGAAAATTCAAGCCAACCATCTGGCTTTAAACAATGCTCCATTTCAAAGGTAACTATTTATAAAACAACATGTACTGATGGTTTGGAGGATTAGCATAAGCGCCTGTTATGAATGCCATTGCTCTGGGCGCATTCCATGCACCCACAGGATTATTGCACAAATGCAGAGGGTTTTTCCTTCCTTCCTTCCAGCTTCATATAGGAAAGGAGGTTTACCAAGGTTCAAGGGGCTTCCGGAGTCACTGCCAGGCGTCATCTAAGCCTTCCTGCCCAAGCAACAAGAGAACAGCCCTTCGAAAGTACAGACCCCACTGGATCTGCACTTTCAAAAGCTTTGCCCTCCTCCGTGCTGCTCAGCTGATCGTGATGAAGATCACCCTCCCCCGCTATGTTGTTATTAAGGTTAGGAAAGACATTAATAGCAGTGGAGCAGTGAAAACATATTGGGTACAAATACACACATGGATACAAAAGATTTTAAAAGTGAATATTAAACTGAAACCAGAAATGTTTTTATTGGGTATAATAGACTTGCAACTTGAGAAAGACTATGGAACATTACTACAATATATGATGACGGCAGCAAGAATAATCTATGCTCAAAAATGGAAAGAAGCAACTATACCAACTATAGAAGACTGGTTGTTGAAAATGTTGGACTTAGCAGAGATGGCAAAATTGACTTGTTTAATTAGAGAAAAATTTCTAACTTCATTCAAGAAAGACTGGAAACCTCTGGTGGACTTCTTGGGGAGGAGGGAAAGTGACTTAATAACTTTGGGTTTTTATTTCTGAAGATGGGTAAGGTGATAGAAATTCATTATGTGAAAATAGAAGAAACTTATATATTGGATAAGGATTGGTATTGTTTGTCAGACAATGAGGCGGAAGCCAAATGTTGTTTTGGAAAATTCAATAAAAAAATTTCAAAAAAAAAAAAAATAGCAGTGGAGCAGGAGCAGGGGGTGGTCTTCATCCGGATTGGGGCCTGAGCCAAGCAGGCCATGACTGCAAGCCCGCAGCTTAGAGCAGGGTGTGAACTGAGCCTTGCTCAACTCGAACAACTTGTGAGGTATCGAACAGGGCGCTCGCTTTTGCCTAAACCCTAGTTCAGTTCCTAGCTTTCTAAGTTTCTGAAGCACTGGAAATACCTGCAAAATCTGTTAAGAGAGGCAGTAATGGGGTCTTGAGTGTACACTGCAAGCAGTGATGCTTCTCACATTTCATAGATTATAGAGTTGGAAGGAGCCTACAAGGCTATCGAGACCAACCCCCTGCTCAAGGCAGGAAACTAGAGGAGGGGTCTCCCATCCAAGTAATAACCAGGCCTGACCCTGCTTAGCTTTCCACACTCAGACAAGCTGAGCCAGCGTGAGCTACAGGCCATATCACCTTCAACTCTCTGGAAAAGATATTGTTTGTCTCCATCCGTAGGGCAGTTAATGTTGCTTCTTCTCTGCAAATAGATCAAAGCACCTCTCAGGCCTCTACTGGTCTGAAAGATGCCCTGAAGTTTCTTCCAAGGGATGGAGCAAAGATGCAATCAATAATTGAAGCTGAGAGCCCAAGATCTTTTAGTAAGGTGACTTCAACTAACTCATATTTTGCCCCTGTGTAGTAATCCATGTCTCTCTATAGGCTTAGTGATAGGGTGGCCACATGCACATAGCCAAAAAAAACAGGATACAGATGTGCATAAAACGTTCTTATGCTAATTTATATGTATAGGTGCAAATTTAGATGTAATTAATTATAATTTAAATAGGAATACAGTACATCTCACCATCTTGTGGAAGACTGTGACCAGGTGACCTGTGTGTGCCTTGCTCAGTCTGCTGTCCAGGTGCTCTTGATGGGCAACTTCAAGGCCCAGGCCCAGCTCTTCTGATTTTTCTTTATCTTTAAACTGGACTTGGGCTGGACACAGGGCCGGATTAAGATAGGGGCTATTGGAGCTGCAGCTCCAGGCCCCTACCCCAAAATAGGCCTACAATCAGGACCGGTGCAGGGCAGTTTGGCGCCCCAGGAGAAATAATATTTAGCGGGCCCCCCTCTCCAAAGCAGCCCTGCTCTGCAAAAAAAAAACAAACCCTGCGCCGCCACCACCAACTTACCTTCCCCCCGCCCTGGCGGCTGCTGCTGCTGCAGCCGCCGCCGCCGCCGCCACCGAGGAGGAGGAAGTGACGCGACGGGACCCCCGCGCTGTTTTTTGCCGGGAAACCATGGCAACAGGGCTGTTTAAGCTGGTTCCTCCCGCCAAAACAACGTGGGCGGGGCTCCGGAAGCGACACGACGCGGAGAAGGTAGGTGGCGGGGGGGGTGATGGCGGCGGCGGCGGGAGGCGCAGCGGCAGTGAGCGGGAGGGCGGGGGGAGGCGCAGCGGCGAGCGGGATGGGAGGGGGCGGCGGCGGCGGCGGGTGGGAGGGAGGGAGGGTGGGGAGGCGGAGGCCTGGCCTGCGCCCTCTTCAGCCGCGCGCCCTCCTTAGCACCAGGCCCATAATGCTCTTAATCCGGACCTGGCTGGACAGTCTTTCAAACAGAGGACATATTTAAAAATTAAAGAGGACAGTCCTGTGGCAGCCCTTCAAATAGAAAACTTCTATCAGCTTCGGCTGATACGCCAGCTGCGCCCCTTCCTAGAGTTGGAAGACCTAAAGACGGTAGTGCACGCACTGGTAACTTCGAGGCTCGACTTCTGCAATGCGCTGTACATAGGGCTACCTTTATACCTAGTCCGGAAACTTCAACTAGTGCAAAAAATATGGCAGCCAGACTGGTACACCTAGGGGTGCCCACATGACACCAGTTTTAAAAGCACTCCACTGGCTGCCAATCAGTTTCTGGGCTAAGTATAAAGTGTTGGTTATTACCTTTAAAGCCCTACATGGTTTGGGTCCAGGTTACCTACGGGATCGCCTTCTCCCATACAATCCACCCCGCACACTTAGGTCCTCTGGGAAGAGTCTACTTCAGTCAGCCAAAACTAGGCTGACAAGTATTACCCAGAGGACCTTCTCTTCTGCTGCTCCCAGATTATGGAATGGCCTGCCAGAGATTCGTCATCGTCAACTTACCAGTCTTTTGGAATTTAAAAAAGCCATAAAGACTGATCTCTTCCGGCAGGCCTATCCGGTGGAATTTTAGGATGCCTTTAGGATGTTTTAAAGATGTTTTAAAGATGTTTTAAGATGTTTTCAGGATGTTTTAAGATGTTTTAATAGTATATGTTGTGTTGTTTAGTTTATGTATTTTATATTTTCTGCTGTTCCCCACCTTGATCTAGATGGAGAGGCGGGTAATAAATAATTTATTATTATTATTATTATTATTATTATTATTATTATTATTATTATTATCATCATCATCATCATCATCATCATCATCATCATCATCTGTAAAAGAGGACAACTGGCACCCTATCAGTCCACTGTTGATGGGCAACTTCAAGGTTCCTGCTCTTCTTTCATATGGTTCTTGTTCTTTAAACCAAACAGACTGGACAGCCCTTCCTATAGAGGATGTCTTCAAATAGAGCTCTGTCAAGCAGGACACACACTACCCAGTGATCATTACTAAGCAAGGTCAGTGTGATCTACCTTACCCAGGTAAGAACATAAGAACAGCCCTGCTGGATCAGACCAAGGGTCCATCTAGTCCAGCATTCTGTTCACATATGGGATCCCACAAGCAGGACATGAGTGCAACAGCACCTTCCCGCCCATGTTCCCCAGCAACTGGTGTACATCAGCATACTGCCTCTGATACTGGAGGCAGCACATAGCCATCAGAACTAGTAGCCATTGATAGCCTTCTCCTCCATGAGAAGAACAGGCATAAGCCCTTCCCCTCACATTTCATGTGAGGTTCTGCATAGAAGGCCGACATGTTCAGAGGCCTGATTCACACAATTCTTCCCCCTGAAAAACGGGGGAAGATAAAACAAATCAGGCCTCGATATTTATGGGCCTCTGTGTGGCACCCTCACTTCACATGTTATGTGCATGGTGGAGGGGACAGATGCTCCTCCGCTGTGCAAAAAGATCACCAGCTCAGTTAAGCGTATGAACAATTCTCAAATATTCCCCAGAGGGCTCCACATAAATGGCAAAGTACCTTGAAAGCAAACATACAACAATCACCGATGGACAGCTCAGAAATGAGACAGAACGGTGGGGTATACGTATTTTAAATATATATTTTTTAAAAGATAAAGAAGGCAACTGCTTGATCTTAGCCGTAAGAGGCAGACGACTCAAAATTATTTGCTGGGAAGCCCCCACTGAATCAAATGTGATGTGTTGGATATCTGCAATGAATTTACTTACAGGTTTGCTTTAAGAAGCTTGAGCTGTTTCTATGATTTGCAACAGGCCCCAAAGGTTATGTGGATGTTTCTTGTCCATGATTTGATGAGTGGATGGAAATTTGAGTGTCAAGGTTGTTGTGGGGTATGTTTTTCCCCCCATGCAAATACTTACATTAGCAAATTCCTATTTGCTTTCTCAGAATATTCCTTTGCTTCTTCTGCTTGAGCATTCAATGCCAGTAAACACAATCACGGGAATCATTGCTGAAAACAAACACAAAAGGAATGCAAGTGGAGGCAAAGGGGGTGATTTTATTTTATTTCAAAAAGAAGAAGAAGAATGAATATGTGCTGAGATTGTGTTGCAATTTGTACTTTATTCATGTCACATAAAGCATGTTGAGAGACAGCAAAACCCAACTGAAGAAAAGTTAGAAGGGACTTGATTAAGATATTCAAATGCATAAAAGACACAGTGAAAACTAATCAGCCACTCTTCCCCCCCTCCACCTCCTTCCTCTGACTTTCGCATCTGAGGGTATGGTCACTCCAAATGAAAGGGCAATAACAACAGTACAAATCAGAGATGCTTCTTTATGCCTCTTTACTTAGCCAAAGGAATCCACGTGCACAAGATATTATCCAGTTGAGTGCATTGGCTTGATTGAAAGGAAAAATCTGGTTGATTTTCTGAATACGGCTATTAAAAACGGGCTAAAAAACCTTTCTTTCAAATCCCTTGATCGGCATCTCTCCCTGTTGTTTTGGTTCTGCGCTGAATCCGTAAGCAAGAGAGAGAGTCTGATTTCTGAGTCCAAATCAGAGCAGGCAACACACTCTGTTGAAAAGGGTGTCTGATGAAATAATTTCAGGCTGTTGTGGCACTCTCGTATTGGAAGACCAAGTCGCATGCGATGATTGTGGGGCCCATTTCTCGATGTTGTGACCGTGATGCCATCCCAAGTCCAACTGCCGAAGTCAGCCCGGTCAACAGAAGTCAGCCATTGCCTGTCATCAATCCAGGTGTATTTATTTCTTTATTTCATTTTGTCATCCACCCAATAATGTTCTCTGGGCAGATTACAAACGTTATGATGTGATTGTTTGTTTACCAGTGTATACCATGATTTTCCAGTTTGTTCGAAGTGGCTTACAATAAAAAAACACTGTACAAAACATATTAATAATAGTAAGAACAATCCCACCTGATAAAATTGAACTATCGCATCCGGAAGCCAAAGGGTCCCCTTCCACAACACATCTGCTTCACCTAAGTGCTGTCTTTCGACTCACAAGAGTGGCTCTCGTCTCCACATACAAGAGCCTCCCCCAAAACCAAAGTAATCCTACCATCATGAGTATCACCTTCCCCTCACCTCACCAGAAGGTTCCCCACCCAACTAAGAGCTGAGCGGTACAATGGAAAGTGTATTAATCTTCTATGAGGCAGAAGGCATGGATACAACAAGCTCCCGTTTAGTCTCTCAGTTCAAAGAATCTCAGGTAGCAGAGCTGGGAATGACCTCAGGCTCAGACCATGGAGAAAAGCTGTCAGTCAAAGTAGACTGGGCAAGACAGACCAATGGTCTGACTCAGTCCAGGTTTTTGAGGGCCTTTGGGGCAAAACATCCTCAAGGGGGCCTCCTCCCTCAGTGAGTCTACCTTCCCACCACAATTGTCACCAGCTGCTGTCACTCCTCATTCTCTTTCTCATCATTGCTAAGTTTGTCCAGGTTCTTGCTTGACGGACAGACAGAGAGCCAGAGAGCAAGGAGGCCATGGCATCTACTGCTCCTCCTCCTCACCACCACCACCATTGTCTGGGCCAGAACAAGAGGCAGCTGAACAAGCAGGCTGCCATGGTGATGAGGAGGAGAAAGTCCAGGGCAGTCCTGTCTGTGGGCCCCTGTTGGAGTGCAGGCCCTTGGCAGGAGCCCAACCGTGCCTACGCTTGACACTGGCTCTGGCTCTGACTCGGCGTCAGGTAGCTTCATAGGGCCGATACTAGTCGGCAGCTCTGCAGGATCTTTTCACATCACCTACCAAGCGATCCTTTAACGTCAAGGACTGAACCTGGGATCTTCTGCCATTAATTAATCCTCAGGAGAGGCATTTCAATCTTTTAGAAACTGCTCAAAAGCCAGGAAACTACCAAAACAAACAATTAGTGGTTGGGAGAAAGGGGGTGGGGCCAGTGGAAGGGGGCATGGCCATCTGGGAGAACCCAGATGACCAGATGGGTAACCTGGAAAGGCTGGATTGGGACCCAGGGCTGAGTTCTGCACCCCTGCTTTAGACCATAAGTTTACAACCATAAGTGCAATCCTATAGCATGTTTAGACAGAAAAAAAGTCCTACAACTCCCAGCGTTCCCCAGCCAGTTGTAGGACTTTTTTCTGTCTAAACTGGTAGTTGTAGGACTTTTTTCTGTCTAAACATGCGTAGGATTGTGCCTTAAGTACATAAATTAAGAGGCCAACATTGAGGAGGAAGTGGCAGGGAAAGATTGTGAAACCAAGTATTCACGTATCACGAATTAGGACCTGAGAATCATTACGGTATATTTTAAAAACCGTCGCAATACAGTTATTCTTTTGTTTATTGTAATTCATCTCCTGGGTTTTGAGCCTCATAGGCCAACCCGTAATACTCCAGCAGTATGTAAAGGCACGGAGAGGAGACTGCAAAACGTAACCCTCATTCACTTAAGGCCAGTTCACATGATTGTCTTGTACGTGGCCAGCCACCATTTTCCACAAAGCAAATTGCTTCCTGTGCATGGCAAACACAGCCATCCAAATCCTTCGTCCAAGTTTTGCATACCACCTCCAGCAGTGTGTAAAATTGTGGATTGTTTGTGTTCCTGACCAATCATTCAAATTACCCATTTGTACAGTACAATCATAGAGAGAGAGAGACAGAGAGAGAGAGAGAGAAATAGCACCGGCCGCACAGAACAATTGTTTGCATCAGCCCTTACTTAGTCCTTTCTCAGCAAGTCTGTACAATTTAGAAAGATTGTAGATTGTAAAGTGAGGATATACAATCAACCATGGGAAATCATAGTTATTCAATTAATTGAAATGTTTATTGCTCGCCCAGAAGTCATCACAATCAAATTACAACAGAAGGTAGGAATTCATTGAAAACAACAGAAAACACACAACACATAAAAATTTACACCCACTGATAATGACTAATAATCTGGACAGAGAGTCATTCTGGCAAATTACCAGGCATTTCTCAGTTTTTCCACAGCCACTGTAAACTAGGGCTGATCGCCTTTAATTTCGCTTTGGGGTTAGGATCAAACTGGGTGGGAGGGTCATTTTGACCAAAACCCCAGAGTGGAATGAAAGGAGAGGGTTGAAATGATTTGGAGAAGGGGAGGAGTTTGCTATTCCAGTAAGGAGGACTTTTTACCTTCCCCCCTTTTTGTTCTTCTTTTCTTTTTCTCGTCTCATTAACGCACTGAAAGCTTTGCCTGTGACTTCTGCAGCACAGCAGCGACGCTGGAGCCCTGGTCGCTGCTGCCACTTCCTTCCTAGAGACGCATTGCCATGCATCTGGCGGCCAGATCTGAGCTGCTGCAACCGCCACACTGCAGACGCTGCATGCAAAACCGGCAGCTTTTAAAAGTTTTAAAGAAAAGGGGGAAAGGAAGGATGGTTTAAAAAGGGAAATAAGGTAAGAAGCTCCCATCCAGAATTGTAACCCCCCCCTCCCAGCCCCCAGCCCAAATTATTTCAAGCAGGCTCAATATCAAGGCTCGGCATGGGCAGGCAGCTGCTGAGGGTCCAGGGGCTCCAAAGGGCCCGGCCCTGCCGCAGCTGCAGCCAGGGCCGGACTCCTGCAGCGGTGGCTGCTCCTTCTCCTTGCCTGGTTGGCACTGCTGGCAAAAGTACGCACCATGGCAGCCTGCCGGACAAGTCTGCAGGAGAAGAGTTTTCAGGTCAATGGGTAAATCACGAGACAGTCATATTTTTGATTGCCCTTTTAGGTAGAAATGCATAACGTGCTGACTGTGATCCTTAAGGGAAGCTCAGATACAACCAAATACGGAACAGATATGAGCCTCGATATTCTCCCTTTGTTCCCAGCATATAAAAGTAGCGCATGGACTTGAAAGTTATTTACATGATCTAAGCTTCAGGTTGCTGAACAAGGCCTTCACTGTGTTGCATTTCCAAGCTAAGCCGTCTCAGCAGCTGGTGGGCGAATGAGGCAACACGATAGAGGTGTACAGAATTAGACATCATGTGGAGAAACTGGACAGGGAGACATATACCGTATTTTTCTGTGTATAAGATGCCCCCATGTATAAGACGCCCCCCATTGGGCAGTTTCGCGACCGCACGGTTCTCTCTTCGGCTTACTTCCATGTATAAGACAACCCTCAATTTTTAGTCTAACGATTTTAGGAAAAAGTATAGTCTTATACATGGAAAAAGACTGTATCTCCCTCTCTCATAATACTAGTACCCAAAGGAGTCATCCCAGGAAGCTGATTGGTGGGAGATTCAGGACAGATAAAAAGAAGTCCTTCACACAGCGCATAGCTAAACTATGGAATTCACTTCAAGATGTAGTGATTCACTTCTCCTATGGATCTCTCTGCTTGTTCCTGTTTTTCTTTTCATGGCATGGCATAATCTCGGCAATGACAGAATGGAACTAGAGGATTTCGTTGTTCCATTTGGCATCGCAGTTCTACGATCCCTCTCAAACATCAAAACGCTGGCCACCATTAAAGGTAGGAGGACAAGAAACCACAGGCAACTGGTTTGTACCATTACAGAAACGAACGTGATCTTACAGTGAAATGACAGCAGTTACACAGAGTGTATCTTTTTAACTGTGCTCTTCCATTATAGCGATAAATTGTTATTTAAATACCTGCAAGTTTAAATTACTCCATTGGAAAATGCAGCAGGGAAAAGTATCAAAGACAAAGAACTTTAAAATAAATCTCCACCTGCCAGATGAAGCAATTTTTGTACCAGATGGCAGATGTTTATGATGGTGCTTAAAACAAGTAAAAATTAAATGGATCTCAAAACTTAATTGTTTTTTAGTGTAAAAGGGCTCCCAATAAAAGCTTTTTGGTGTGTTTCCTCCTCCCCCACTCCATTTGGTTACAGTTCCATTTAAAAATGGCCTAAAAATTTCACACTCTAGATATAAAAGTAAGGAGGAGATCTCAAGAATACAGAAGGAAGTGCATTGTTGAGGGTTTCATGAATGCCACAATTCCATAGAGCACACAAAAACTCACAGAACGTAGCTTCTAGAGAATCTCAGCATGTAGTGGGGGGGTGATACACAAGTTTCTAGTCCTTATGATTGTGAAGTACGTTGGCGTTGCCTGTTCAAACCTAAGAAGCCCAGGTGGGCTGGGAGGGGGAGCTAATTAAGATTTATACACGCAGTCCCCAGGTTACGAACGAGTTCCGTTCTTAAGAATGTCTTTAAGTTGAATTTGTATGTAAGTCAGAACAGCATAGCGTTCTATACATTAAAATCGGCATTTACGCAAATTGCGTAAATTACACAAATTGCGTAGTATACTACGCTATGTACTCTACGTAAACGACGTAGCGCCAGGGAACCAAGAAGTCCGTTCTTAAGTATGGGTTGTCTGTAAGTCGGACGTTCTTAACTCAGGGACTGCCTGTAGTGGCTGGAGCTGTGCTTGAGTGCATTTTATAACTCCTTGTCCTTCCCTATGACTAACAAAACCATAATAAATAATACAAAATACTTATATACATACACCGTGTGTGTGTGTGCACGCGTGAGCACACACACACACACACACACACACACATATGTATGTATATAGCAACTTCCTTTTGGTGGGTGGGTGGGGGAGTCTCAAAGCCCCATGGCAGAGCCCGTGCATGGCATGCAAAAGGTCTAAGGTTCAGCCCCTGGCATCTGCAGGTAGAAGAAGATTCCCACCTGGAGCCCCAGAGAGCCTCTCTGCCAGTGCTCCACTGGTAGGGATGGGTAAGAAATTTGTTTCAGTTCAGTTTTGATGAGAATTTACCAAAATTCACAAAGTTCTCCATATTCCAGACAAAAAGCACTTGAGATTTTTTTTTAAAAAAAAATCAGATGTGGGAGAAATCAAACCTGACAGATTCAACCATCCAGGCCCAGGGCGTTGAGTGCGTTGCTCTTAGAAGTCTGGGATTGAATCCCTGTGTATTCTACCAGGTTAATGCTGAACTGAAGTTTCCACCTCTTTTTCTGACAGGGCGCTCATCCTTAACAACTATATGGTAGGCAGGTACAACATGGTTCTCTCTACACTGGGAACAGTGTACCTACTGAATTTGGCTGGCGCAGATGGGTGAGAATTTCCTTTCAGTTTCTTTTTGATTGGAATTTACCAAAATTTGCAAATTTCTTCATATTTGGGATTGAAAGAACTTGAGATTCAAAGAAATTTGAATGCAAGAGAAAGCAAAACTGACCCATCTTTACAAAAATGCCCTTGCTGGGTGGTAACGATGGGAGTTGTAGTCCAACACTTGTGGCATTCCAGATGATTTAGCCTACAACTCCCATCAGCCCTAGCCAGCATAGCCAATGGTGAGGGTTCATGGGGGTTGTTGGCCAAAATGTCTGGAGGGCCACAAGTTGCCCATCCCTGCTCTAAACAAAGAGCCTTGAACAAACAAAAAGCTTTCTCTAGATTTGGAAGAAGTGGGCAAGGGCTCCTTACAAAGGGATGTGTGTTTCAGAAGGTTGTTGGAGGGCATGGCAGGTTGGACTGAGCTTAATCACTAGTTAATGTAACTGAAGTATTTCATTCATCAGACTGGGAACTTTCCATTCCCCTCTTTCTGTCCCCCGACCTCATGCCAAAGGACCCCGTAATGACATGGGGGTCTCATCTTATGGTCTGGACAGCATCTTCAGTGAGGCCATGGATGAGCAGAGGCAGCTGGCCCACAAAATGATATATGACCGGCCAGTCTACTATTGGCTTGCCGAAAATCACATAAATTGCAGCCCCGGTGCAATCAATGGTTCTGCAGAGGAGAAAGCTGAATTAGAGCAAACTTTAATCGTATAGTTTACATTGGAAGTCCTGAATTATTTCCAAGGTGATACGAGGAGCAAACCACAATTCCAAGCAGCAGAGCTATTCTTTAACACCCCCTTCCTCCCCGAAAAAGGTCTTTACAATATAAAGTTGGATTTGCAGATCATAGTTAGTGAGGAGGAGGAGGAGGAGGAGGAGGAGGAGGAGGAGGAGGAGGAGGGCTACACAAATTAATTAGACAAACAAAAGCAATGCTTTTGCCCACGACAACAGAGAGCCATTGATAAAACAATGAAGTGGATGCAACACCCTTCCTAAATAAAGTTTCACCAATAGTGCTGTATGTTAATGGAGCTATTTCATTGTTAACGTGACTGACTGCTTATTGATTATTCCAGTAATCCAGCAAGGGCTTCAGAGTACAATTTAGTTTGGAGAGCCACAGGCCCAACATCTATGCTCAATTACAACTTTCAGAAGGTTGGATCGATAAAATTTAAATTGCTTATGGTAATCACAACTTCAAATCATTGCGATCAGCATAAGCAATCTGCTGACCCCAGCCAAGCTCCTAAATTGAAACTTGTAATGAGTGGTCATTTAGTTTGGGTCCATTCATATTATTTGGGAGGCAGGTGATGAACAATTAAAGATCGGCCAGCCCCTCCGCCTATCCAGCATTCCCATTTGAGTTTCCAAAGTACTAATATGCATTTACCCGGAGGTACAAGCCTTTGCACTTCCTTAATGGGTATTCTGTATGAATAAGCAATTATATTTTCTATTAAACTATTCCAGTGTAATTGAATTAGCAACTATAATATTGCTAGGGCAAGCGGAAACCTTTCCCAGGGAAAAATTAAACAAGATTGGGTAATTCAAATTAAAGTATAGGATAGGAAGAAAAAAATGTAACCATTAATGAGAATTGCACTCCCACCCCCATGACAATTAAGCTGTGTGTTGCTTTGCAGTGTAAGTATCCTAATACTTTGGCGGTGGGGTCATAATACATTTCCTATTTCATTATCAAATTCCACCCAGACTAATGAAGATTTAATCATTTGTTTCCTTTGACAAAGTAGGTTGCACATTTAAACCAAGATAGCCCGCAGATTTCATTTTATGATACAGACTAACCTGTGGATTACATTTTAATAAATCATTGACAATAAATCTTTGGTGATGTTGCATAAGGTTTTACATGGGAGGTGAGGAGGGAAAGCAGGGTGCATACATTAAAGAGAATGATCAATGAAAATCTCCTTATGCCAACAGGAGAACAAACTGGCCATCTCAAATGCAAACTTTGTTGCAAAGAGAAAAAGGCCCCAAACCTTAATTTAAAGTAGGTAGATGCAGGCAAGACAAATATCAATAAAATAATTAGACAGAGATGGGATTGAATCAGTTATTCATATTCATGCAAGACCTTTGGCAAACAGCAAAGCCCTTCTGCAATTTAAAACCGTGGGCTCAATCCTAAAGTCCTCCTCGTTCAAGATTAGTTCTTGGTTGCGAATAGGTGAAAAAGGATTTTCTAAATATTTTCATTAATAAAAGTTAGTTCCCCCCTACGTTTCTGTAACTGGCTGTTCGTGAATGTTTGGATTCCTTATGGGTGTTATGTTAAAATGTTGAAGATTCACAGAGCCCAATTTGAATTACAATATAAATGCAACCTTTCATTTTTCAAAAGCGTCAGCCTATTTGATTCATTTTGCTCCTGCTTAAAATGTCTCCAGCAAGTAGCAAAGATGTCTCTCTGACCAGATATTTATTTATTTCATTTTTATATCGCCCAATAGCCGAAGCTCTCTGGGCGGTTTACAGCAATTAACAAGACAGTCCCTGCCTGCAGGCTTACAATCTAAAAAGACACGACACACAAGGAAAAAGGAATGGGGAGGGAAGAAGGGGGAATATTAATACTCCTGGCAGGGCTGGTGGAATGGCCCTGCTCTCATCTCCCTCCTCTCAGCCTGCTGGAATGGCTGCTGGTGGTGGCAGATGAGGGAGGAGGAGCCTTCATGAAGGAGGCCTTTCAGCAGGGCTGGTGGAATGGCCCTGCGCTCCCTCTCATCTCCCTCCTCTCAATTTGACTTACTTCTGAATCAATATGCATGGATCACACTTTCAGGCTAACAATCCTTTGATATTCAACTTTAATTTGTTTTGACATTTTTTGCCTTCCCATGTACAGGTGGTTTGGCCAGTGCTGAGTTAAAACAGAGAGACACATCACTTTCTGATTCTTCAGCTATGCTGAGTGATGTTTGCCTAGTGGAACAAACTGAACGCCCCCTGGAAAACACCAAAACAAAATTACCAAGATGCCAAGCTGAAATGCACCAAAATACTCACTCTGATAGTCCCCCCCCCCCCCCCCGTCGTGCAATGAGACCACAATTTACCAGTCCAGGAGAAGAATGAAAGCAAACTAAAAATGATGGTCCTGATCCATTATTATTTTTAACGCACAACAGGAAAGCCACTATGTGTAGCGGTGGTGCTCTTGTAAATTTACAATAATCTGAACAGCAACCAGCACTAGAACCAAGATCAGCTCAGTGCACAGCGCCCCCATGTGGGGAGACACCAAGGCTTCAGGTGGATAAATTGTCCTAACCAGTAAAGGGTTCCCTGGTTCTAGAGCAGCCTTCCTGGTTCTAAAACATCTGGGCCCCTCCAGATGTTTTGGGCTACCACTCCCATCATCCCTGACCCTTGGCCAAGCTGAGGAAGCTGAATGGAGCTGTCGGCTAAAACATCTGGAGGACCCACTTCGGGAAGGAGGGTTTTGAGTGACCTCACCCATCCAGGCTGGCCATTGGCTCTCCTCACAAGAAAAGGCTAGCAAGGCTCCCTTTTCATTGTCTCTCCTCACGAGAAAGGGCTAGCAAGGCTGCTTCCTTTTAAGGCTGGAAATTTGCCTGGGCAGTGTAGTCTTAACTGGATCCCAACTCCAGTAAACAAGCCAGGAGTTAGAACCAGTAACAATCTGACCCTCAGCTTGACTCCTGTTTCCCAGCTCCTGGCCCCTCCTCAATGGTTGCCTACGGCTCAGCGCTGACAATTAGCCAATTTGATGCCATTGAATTTGGCCTTAGTGAGCACGATGAGTGGGTCTTTCATCCTCTGTTTGAAGGGCTATCCTGTCCAATTCCAGTTTAAAGATAAAGAACTGTAAGTATTGCTGCCTCACCAACGGTTAGCAACACCTGGAAAGCAGACCGAACAGGCAGGGCACACAGGTCACCTGGTCACACGCTTCCACAGTATGGTGAGATGTATTGCTATTTAAGAGTGCGATCCTATAAATGTTTAGAGTCGACGGAAAAAAGTCCTACAGCTCCCAGCATCCCCCAGCCGAACGCTGGGAGTTGTAGGATTTTTTTCTGTCTAAACATGCATAGGATTGCACCCTTAAATTAGAATAATCATTTCTAAATTTGCATCTGTACCAATAAGTTAGCATCTGCAAATATTATGCAAATCAGTGTCCTCTTTTGCCCTCTTGTTCAGTGATGCATTTCCTCTTTTTTGGCGGATTCGTAAGTGGCCACCCTATAGCCAGGTAGGAGAGACAGATGGGCTCAGGTGCACGCCGAGCACAACATGTAAAAACAGAGGCTGCAAAGCCACTGCTGCTCATCTTGCCCCGCCTGGCTCTTGCCGGCAAGGGGAGGCCGGTGACTCCAGTGTCAGCGGGACTCCTCCTCCATTGCAGCTTTCATTCTGAGCTTTATCAGAGCTATCCTTGGTGCCCCACGGCGCTGAACCTATTTTGGGGATGGAGTTCAGCTGCATGGATAGCTCCTACGAAGCTCAGAATGAAAGCTGCAGCGGATAAGGAGCCCCACTGGCATAGGAGTTGCCAGCCTCCCCGGCTTGCCGGCGGATTCCAGCATCGGGGCCCTCCATCTAACAGGAGTCAGTCCTGTAGGGCTGTGTCCTAAACCCGACCAAACCTCAGGTTGTGCCCTGAGCTTCAAATCCAGTTGAGGACTTGATTAAGCCAGGGACAGCTGCAAAACTGTGCTTCCCTCTGTGTGCTTGCAAAGGGGCTTCTTATATGCCAGTGTTCTCCAACCTTGGGTCCCCAGATGTTTTTGGCCTACAACTCCCACTGGGAGTTGTAGGCCAAAAACATCTGGGGACCCAAGGTTGGAGAACACTGTCATATACCAACCTAGCTGGTGGATTCCCCCTGCCATGCCTTTCATTTCCCATGTAACGTAAGACTGCTGAAGAGAATCAATCTTTTATCTTCCTCCCCCCCCTCCTCCAAGTATGCTGATGTTTTACTGCCGCTCTTGCTTTGCAATACAAATGACATAATTACTTGTTTTTGTCTGGAGGCGGTCCAATCCTTGAGTTCATTTTTTAAATGCAAATATTTTAAGTACGTATTTTATCCTAAAATGGCAAATGCAAAAAGGGTGGCTTGAGACTAAGATGGACAACCTATCACCCAAAATAAATATGGTGCAAGTAATGGAACTTGCATTCCAATAGCATATTGCAAGCCAAATTGATTACTTATTGAAATATGTTAACATAGTGTAATGGGGAACTGCCAGAGTCAGACGGACAATAATCTTACATGAATCATTCGAAGGAACCTGCCCAGCTTCATAAATAACAAATAATGAAGCAATAAGCCATCCTGTTTTCTCTGGAAATATACAGTAACTAATCTGTGGCCACCCAGGAGTTTACACACAGTATTTTTAGACTCTGGCGAGCAGTTAACTTGGAGAGCTCCGTGGATATCTGCTCACAAACGTTCTGAGATTCTGTGAGAAGTTTTGTAACGCACAAACAGCATTTCAAAGCATGCATTTGGACCTTAAAAAATAACTTTAAAAAAGAATATGCTTCTAGACCTCATCGTTACCGTTTCAACTTAAAGACTTCTAAAGAAATCTGAGATCTAGCACTTTGCTGGTGGAGTGCTTTGCTTGACTTCTTGTACTGATACAAGGGCACAAATCAATACAGGCCTGTGGCTTATGCTGGCTCAACTTGTCTGAGCGTGGAAAGCTAAGCAGGGTCAAGCCTGGTTTATTTATTTATTATATTTGTTAATCGCCCATCTGGCCAGTCACCCGGCCAGCCTGGTTATTACTTGGATGGGAGACCCCCTCCTCTAGTTTCCTGCACTGAGCAGGGGGTTGGACTCGATAGCCTTGTAGACTCCTTCCAACTCTATGATCTATGAAATCAACTCTATGAAAACAATCCTGGGCCAGTGAGCTGATGCAACAGATTTTATTGGTGGTGGTGTTGCGCGGAAGATGCCCTCTTTGCCAAATAAGGAAACCAAAGATTCAATGGATAAGCCTATATAACTGTGAAGGGCCAATGAAAATGCAGCCATGTCAGATGGTCTACCAGGGATGCAATAAACATAAGAAAATAAGAAGAGTCCTGCTGGATCAGACAGAATGAGGATCCATCTAGTCCAGCATTCTGTTCACACAGTGGCTGGCCAGCTGCCCACAGGAAATCCACAAGCAGGACCTGAGTGCAAGAGCACCCTCCCGCCCATGTTCCCCAGCAACTGGTGTACATAGGCATACTGTTGGAGGATATGGGAAGGAGTCGGTCCTATACTGGTTAGGCCGAAGCAGAGTTTTCCCCCTTATGCACAGCCTGGTTATTGAAACTGGTTATCACCACGTGGGTTGCTAAACGGCTCTTAAAAGGAAACGGATTGTCCAAACAAGGTTGAAAACTAATAAAGACATTTATTAGTTTTACTTACAATTCATTTATTCATATATGCAAGATGCATATAGGCAGATTGGAGTCTTGGTGCTTCACTGGAGATCACTGGATGGAAGCCAGCTCAGACCGTGCGTCCATGAGGTTGGAGAGAGAGAGAGAGAGAGAGAGAGAGAGAGAGAGAGAGAGAGGGCCACAGAGAGGCAGGAAGTAGGGAGGAACGGTTACAAAACATGCGCCCTGCTGGTTCAATTAACCCTTTCCTCCTACTCCAATTAGTGGTTACATTACCTCATTGCATCCAATCCCCTTTTAAAGCCCTCCAGATTGGTGGCCATCACTACATCTTGTGGTAGCGAATTCCATAGTTCCACTATGTGCTGTGTGAAGAAGTACTTCTTTTTATCTGTCCTGAATCTCCCACCAATCAGCTTCATGGGATGACCCCAGATTCTAGTATTATGAAAGAGGGAGAAAAATGTCTCCCTGTCCACTTTCTCCGCACCAAAAGGATTAGTTGTTTCCGCCCAGTTTCGAGCTGGGGGGCCTCTCGTGTGTTAGGCAACAGTGATAACTACAGCGATAAACGGAAGAATTCAATTCACACACCTGCCTGATAACATCCAGCTAGTGGGCTGGATTTGGGTAGTAAGTTGTACAGGCTTGGATTGAGGGGAAGGATTTGAACGCCCCCCCCCAGCCTGGTGCCCTCCAGATGCATTGGACTACATGCTAGCTGTGGATGATGGGTGTTGTAGTCCAGCACATCCAGACGGCGCCGAGTTGGGGAAGGCTGGATTCAGTTAAGGTGCAGGCAGTCCCCATCAGGTTCTTTAAGACAGCATCCTAATGGCTCTTTGACAACCCTAAATTTAGAGGAATGCTGGTATAATTGTGCCCCTGTTGCACGGTTGGCATCATCGGGCATCTGCTGAGGCCCATGCCTCAGCAGGGGGCCACTGCTGACCACCAGAGACACCTCATCCTGTGGCAGCGCCCCTTGCCATTGATACCTGCCCACATTCTCTGTCTCTCTGACCAAGAAGGAGAGAGCACCAACAAACAATGGAAGTGAGCCAACAAAGGAACAGCAGCCACCGTTGCCAGTGTGGCGTAGTGGTGAGAGTGCTGGACTGGGACTCGGGAGATCCGGGTTCTAGTCCCCACTCAAGCATGTAGCTCACTGGGTGACTTTGGGCCAGTCACTGACTCTCAGCCTAACCTGCTACCTCACAGGGCTGTTGTGAGGATAAAATGGAGAGGAGGAGGACCACGTCAGCCCTGCAAGATTGGATTCCTTGTAAGAGGGAAAAGGGTGGGATATAAATGTGATGATGGTGATGGTGATAATGGTGATGATGCCTGTGTTCACTCATCTGCCCTTTCTTTTAGGACAGCTGTTGGGTTTAGACCCAGAGGGAGACTGTGTTATGATTACACGGAGGAGAAGGCACCTTGCCAGAACCCCCCCCCCCAATGCACAAATTTGCACTTCTGAAAATCCGCAGATCCACCCAAAATATGCAAATTCCCCCCAAATGCACATTTTTTCACACCTTAATCTATGGGGGGGAAATTAGTGGTTTTGGTCAGTGTCCCCCCCCCCATATTTTTATGACTAAATTTGCATAAGATTACGGAAAGAAAAAACCAGTCCGCAAGTCCACGAAATCCATGCAACTCGGGAAAAGCTGGTCCCGCTGCAGAATCCGCGGGTCTGGATTCATGGAAATCCAGACTCATTTGAATCCGTTGTGGATTTCTCCAACATCCCTAGCCAGGATGGTGCCAATGGTTTGGCAGATCATGCCCTGTGGGCTTCTTGTCGAGGTCAGGGCAGGACCCAATCCTGGGTAGGAATGGGTTGGTGCGCCCCCTGAGAATTCAGTTAGACTTATTGAAACTCTTTTGGTTTCCCTCACATTTCCTCGAATGATTTGCCCAAGTTGGAGCCTTCAGATTCACCTCAAAATTTTGCACCAGGTAAAAATGAAGAGGAAACTTTAATCCGAACTATTCATCACCTTCTTGCCCCCTGTAAGTCCATCACGCAAAATGCAATGGTGGTTTGTCTTTGGAAAAAAAAAGTCCAGACCCAAATGAAATCCAGTCGGCCTCACTCACTCGCAAACTACTACAGTTGTCTCCTTTTGAATAACAAGTGGTTTTGAATACTTGAAATACTTAAACGATTAGGCGAAGCTACAAATAACATGCCTCCTCTCCCCAAGATAAATATTTATGGCATTTCTGAGTTGAAAAACAACCTGACAATTTATAGATTTGTGATGTTCTTGAAAGAAATCTGCAAAATTGGCCTGACAAATCCCTAATCCATTTATCCATAAAACGCAAACATTACCTGACTGCTCTTAAAGAACAGTGCATAAGCTATCAGTCTCTTTGGGTGCGATTGAAACACTGATAGTGGAAGGCAGCTTCAAATCTCAACAATGCTGGTGAAAGTTTAGAGTATTTGCAGTGTAACCACTTTGGAGTTAACTTACTGCTGAACTTTGGATGAGAAATCTAGTTTCAGTATGGATGTTCATGCCAGTAACTACCCTAGACCATCTGATCTCCCAACTGCCCAGTAAAGTGGGATTGCTAGCCAAACTGATGGAGGGGGGGGGACAATAGCCAGGCCAGTGTTTTGGCCTCTGGGCCAGTTGCCAGAACCCATCGTGTAAAAGCCAGAATTTTTTGAGCTGCTGGTCAGAATGTTTCTGCTTGTTTGTTGTTCGTTCGTTTTATAACCGCCTTTCTGCAAAAACCAAAACCCAGGGTGTTCAAGGTGGCTAACAATAAAATCCAGATTAAAAAGAAAATCTTAATTAAAACATAACATAAAACCAAATAAATTGAAAACACAATGGGGCAGCGCCATCCAATGTGGCAGCTGTATCCCCCCAAACTCGGAGGATTACAGGCGTCCGATCAAAGGCGGGAGGAGTGTGGAGGCAAGGATTGCCTCCGCACTTCCCGTGCCCTCCAAAACACTTAGACGGCTATTGCCGTTTAAGTGTTTTACCGCTGCTTGCGAGGAGGAAGGGCTGAGACACTTCCAAGATTCCTCGTATCCCGGTGGAGCCTCGCTCCTCCCCACCCCCCTCCAGAATGCCCCCCCAGTGCCAGCTTCAAAGTCGGTCTTCCATCTTTGGAGCTGCAGCCGGTGCGGAAAGAACCACACTGGCTGCGAGGGCGGAGGGAGGGCACTCCGAGGTTGGAGTCCCAGCTGCGACCTCGGAGTGCTTTTCTGAGGTCAGAACTGGGACTCCGACTTTTCCTATGGCCAGCCGGACATTGTCTATCGGCCATAGGATTGCACCCTAAAACAACAAGAGAAGAAATAAACAGAACAAACTGATTAAAAAATCCTTCAGCGACTGAACTTATATGGCAAAGCCTGCCATAAATAATAAATAAGACATATTTAATATGTTTTAATATAAAAACATATTTAATACATTTTAATATTAAAAAAATGTATTTGCCTGCTGCACCTAGGGAGAGGAAACCAAATGCAGAGTTACAGAATGGGGGACACTTGGCTCAACAATACTACAAGTGAGAAGGATCTTGGAATTGTTGTAGATCACAATCTGAATATGAGCCAGCAATGCGATGTGGCTGCAAAGAAGGCAAATGCTATTCTGGGCAGCATTAATAGAAGCATAGCTTCCAAATCGCGGGAAATGATCATTCTCCTTTACTCAGCACTGGTTAGGCCTCACCTTGAGTACTGCGTCCAGTTCTGGGCACCACACTTTAAGAAGGACGTAGACAAACTGGAGAGGGTTCAGAGGAGGGCAACAAAGATGATAAAGGGACTAGAAACAAGGCCCTATGAAGAGAGACTGAAAGAACTGGGCATGTTTAGCCTTCAGAAGAGGAGACTGAGGGGAGATATGATCGCACTCTTCCAGTACTTGAAGGGTTGTCACACAGAGGAGAGCCAGGATCTCTTCTCGATCATCCCAGTTTGCAGGACACGGAATAATGGGCTCAAGTTACAGGAGGCCAGATTCCACCTGGACATCAGGAAAAATTTCCTGACTGTCAGAGCAATAAGACAATGGAATCAACTACCTAGGGAGGTGGTGGAATCTCCCACTCTGGAGGCATTCAAGGTGCGGCAGGACAGCCATCTGTCGGGGATGCTTTGACCTGGATTCCTGCACTGAGCAGGGGGTTGGACTAGATGGCCTTGTAGGCCCCTTCCAACTCTACTTTTCTATGATTCTATGATTCTATGAAAAGGACAACAGAGAAGGGTCCAGCCTAGTTTCCTCCAGCAGGGAGTTCCGGAGCCTGAGAGCAGCCACCGAGAAGGCCCTCTCTCACATCCCTACTAAATGTGCCCCTGATGGTGGCAGTACCAAGAGAAGGGCCTCCCCTGATCTTACAACCTGGGCAGGCTCATATGGGAAAATATGGTCTTTCAAGTAGCCCTGGTTCCAAATCATACAGAGCTTCATAGGCCATAACCACCACTTCGGATTGTGCCCAGAAACAGACTAGTAGCCAGTGAAGCTGTTGTAACAAGAGAGTCACGTGCTCCCTGCTGTAACCGGCCTCAGTCACCAGCCTGGCCGCAGCAGAGTTTTTGGGCAGTTTTCAAAGGCAGCCCCACACAGAGTGTGTTACAGTGGTCCAAATGGGGTGTAACTAAGGCATATGTGACCGTGGCCAGATCAGACATCAGCAGTATCATTTTTACTTAATGCACATGCTTGAAAACGATGTAACTTACAGACAGGTTATACGTGGGACCTGCAACCAAAAGTTGCAGTGTGGAGATTTCCGGTTCACGGTTCCAGCCGGCCGGCCATGCCCCTTTCCAGCACTTTATTCCATTCCCCCAACAGCCAGGCAGCATTCCATGGCTGTATCAGGATCCACACTCAAAGAACCGAGTTAAATATAGGATGCTGTCGTAGACAAATTCACAGAGGATAAATCAACCCACCCACGACAGCTAGCTACCGGAACTTCCAGTAGTATGTCACTGAATGCCACATGCTGGGGGCGCGAGGGCAACAGTGGTGGTGGCATGCAGTTGCCTTCATGACTTGCTGTGGGCTTCCCAGAAGCATCTGGCTGAGCACTGTTGGTCTCATCCAGCAAGGCTCTTCTCAACCCATATGTATACAATTAGGACCCACGTCGTTACGCTCAGTCCCTACTGCTGCTGCAGTGCACTGGAGCCCTCAGGGTGCCTAGGCATGCTTATTCCATGTGCCAAGGCCAGCTTCAGGCTTGTGCAGCACCTCATGCCTGCGCCCCCTGCTACCAGTGAACCCCTCCATCCAGCGGAGGCTGTTGGCTCCAATGTCCGTGGGGCTGTGTATCCACTCCGGATTTTACTCCAAACTTTTAAGGGGCTATCCATGGTGCCGAACCTATTTTGGGGGCAGGGCTCAGCACCATGGACTGCTCCTTTAAAGTTCAGACTGACGTCCGGAGTGGATACACACAGCCCCACTGACACTGGAGCCACCAGCCTCCACTGCCTCCGTTGCGATGGGCAGCCCTAGCTCTTCCCTCCGTCCGATGAAAGTCCACTTTGAAGAGACCTGTGGGTAGGGAAGACACAGTGGGAAGAGGGGCTGATGGTGGAGGAGGAAAGTGGAAGAGGCAGCTCAGGCGGGAGCTGTGGCGAGGAGGGGGCCCCCAGGAACTTCCCAGCGGTGTCGCCTGGCACAGGCACCCACCTCCCCAGTTTGGTTACGCCAGGGCAGGCAGCGTGGGTTGTGGTAGCAGGGGTGCAGAACTGTTTCAGTGTATGGGGCCGAATCGCCTCACCACCACCAGGTCCACTGGATGACTCTTGGTAGGCATGGCCATGGCCACCGATGCCATCTCCCTCGCCACCCCACCCCACCCCACGCCAGCATTTTGCCTTTCTCCCTGCTGGGAAAAGCATGTCGTTGTGTGCCTCTCCCAGCATGGAGAAAGGGACTCGGCTGGTGCCGGGAGAAGCAGCCATTCCTCCCGGCGCAAGTCGAGTCCCTGGCTTTGGGCAAGGTGTGCTGTCCCCATGGAGGCACTGCACGAAAGGACTCGGCTGGGGAAAGGCCCCTTGCCGCCCACATCCACGCTGTCGTCATCTCCAAACCCGGACTGGAGATAACAGTGGGGATTCCTCCAGGGGCAGGGGTGGGGCTTGGAGGCCAAACGACACTCCCTGGAGGAACCCAAGGAGGCTCCACAGGCTGGACGCCGGAGCTCCGAGGGCCAGATTAAGCCCGCGGGCTTGAAGTTCTGCATCCCTGTGATAGAGCAATATGGCAAATCGGTAGTGGAGTGAGTCTGTAGGGTTCGTTCTCACGTCAGTTTCTCTGTGCTCTCCATTACCTTGTGCTAGAACGTAAGCACGTGCCCGGCCTACCATATCTGCCAGTCGCAGCCAGAGCCATAGAAGCAAAGAAGCAGCTTATTGGTCTGCTTCTGCTGCCGTTCACTGGTTTCCATCCCATGACCACTCCCTGACTCCAGGCACTAAGATTTTTTTAAATTTTATTTTTACATTAAAGGTTGCTAGCTCTGGTGCAAAATGGCTGACCCAGAAAGAGTTTTATCACCTCATATGCTCCATGTGTGAGCTGGCCCAGAGAAACATCGCAAGGAGATTACTCCACAAGAAATGCTGATAGGGCACATGCCATCTATAGATTCCATCGAGGAAAATTCTAGACAGAAGTTACTTCCCTTATACGTATGTGGAGCGTCGCTTTTAGTCGTGAAACACTCTTTCTGCATTTGACTCGGCCTTCTGCTGCACCACCGTTAAATACAGGCCACGTGCGTTGAAAAAGTAAACCCACTCGGAAGGATTGGTGAAGAGATTTCCCTCCAACCTTTCTTCTTCTTTTATACCCGGAAAGTAATCAACAACCAGCATGTTAAAGAGGCATCAAAGCTGTTGCTTCATGTGGAGGTAGCTCCCTCCCTTTAGATCCTCCCGTTTCCTAGTTCAGAGATAAGCCATTCAATGGGCCCATTTTTTGCCCTTTGGCCCCACAAAGGAGTTGAAATTTGGAATGTGTGATGCACTAAGAAAAGATAAATACACATGACAGAGCTTCCATGTGCCAAGAGTGCATAAACAAGCTGGAGGGGGAGAGGAGCAACGTAAATATTTTTATGATGGAGGTGTGAATTTAACCTTTTGTGACCATGCAAAATGTTTTTCGTCTTCTTTTTTGAAGTGGAACAGACAAACACAACAAAGGAGAAGCAACATTTGCCCAATAGTAGATCACCCTCACCTTTGCTCTTCCCATGGCCACTATTCGCTTCCCATGGCCACTGTTCCCTTCCCATGGCCCCCATTTCCTTCCCATGACCCCCCCCCCATTCCCTTCCCATTACTCCTATTCCTTGTATGAGCCTATGCACTGAAATCAGGTTTTGGCTCATATTGGCTAATATTATGCCCTACTGGAGTGTTCTCTGGGGGAGGCAGTGCAGACATTATACAATATCGCACCACCCAGCAATGCCCCATTTCAAAGCAGAGATTCTTACACTGAGGACAAATTCCTCCTGTCTGTTCTAATAAAATTATATGTTATCCATGAGAGTTGTCTGCTAATAATTCTTCATAATGCAATTCCTGTCCGCCCTTCATAAGCCTCTGCCAACTACCCTGTAAGCCACTCAATTCATTTCTGAAGTTTTTTTTCTTCTTCTTCTTCTTCTTCTTCTTTCCCCTAGTACTAGAAGTGCCTCCTTCAAACTGATAACCCCTTTTTGGAGAGATCATTCTGAAAGCTAATTCTTCCTTTTGATTGTGAATAATGAATAGCTGGAGAAGAAGGAGAGAGAGAAAGAGAGCTTGTGTGTCATTTTCTTTTTTGTAGAAGATGTTCCTTCCAATTGCCATTCTCATTAAGAAAATTACCACAAGGGGTGGGCTTGTAAAGGAGCATATGTGTCACCAATACTCAAAGCGAGTAATAAAAACCGAAGCCGAGGCACTCCAGCGGCCATTCATCAAAGCGTTTAAGCACATTCCTAATTTGCGACAACAGCAGCAACTGCCAAGATGGCAGACACAGAGGGAGAGGCGTCAGCCAAGGGAGGAGCCTGGGTTTTACCAGCCCTGAAGCAAGTATGCTACATCCTTGCTGGAAAAAGCAAGGGAGAACATAAATAAAGAGAGGGGAATTTCTTCTCTCAGGAATCACCCACGCTGACCTCCCTTCAAGGTACCCCCATTCACACTCTGGTCCTCCCCTTGATGGAGGCCGTAGTAGCCTGCTCAGTTTCTGTTTGCTTGAGCACAGGAAATAAGAGTTACCCTGCCCGGTTCCAACAGTTCTTCAACAGCAGACCCTCAATAGGATGAGAAATTCGTTTCAGTTCAGATTTTGGGCAGAATTCACCCAGTTCACACCTCCCAGCCAGAACTGAATGTAGATCCCAATGCAATCTCAGTCAAAGTCCATATATTTCCAAGCTTGCGATGCAATTGACAGAACATCAACAACGGAAATGCGTTAAAAAATGCATAGATCGAAAAACATGCATGAAAGAATGCATATTTTGGGGGGGGAAATGCACACAAACGCACTTTAATCAATGGGAGAAAGTGCATATATTTTAAAAATGCGGACAATTGATGCATACATTTGGGGAAATGCACAAGAAAATGCGTACAGAGTCTTGTGTGAGAAGAGAAAATCGAAGTTCACACTCTGATACGGATGAGTTAGAACAAATGTCAAGGTGGAATTCAGAGAACCCCAAAGAGCTCGAGTAGAGTTTTGCTGATTTGCACATCCCGATAGACGGGCCTCCACAACTCATGAACCAGCCCCGGGGCATTGCGGGACATCATCTAATAGAATCATGGAGGGGGCGGTGTAGGCCATCTAGTCTAATCCCCTGCATGATGCAGGAAATCCAGAGCTAGGGCATCCCGAAAAGATGTCTCTCCAGCGAGGCAGAGCGCACCAACCCGCTCTGCTTGCATTGCTGAACTGCTCTTAACATTAAGACGTTTCTCCTAAGGTTCCACGGAAATTGCCTTCCTGTAACTTAAGACCATTAGATCTCGTCCTGCCCGAAGAGGGCAACAGAGAACAAGTCTTTGCCCTCTTCTATGTGACAGCCATTCGTGGTAAGCAATGCCAGCAAGATGCCCTCAGAGGGGCCCCCTCCTTGAGAGGTCCGAATCACGTGCTGCTGTTGATGCTCCCCATTCAGCCTCTCCCTCTAGGCCCAATCTACACCACCACCCAGAAAGAAAGACAAGCAGCAGCAGCTGCCCCTGCGGGCAGGCGAAGCAGCAGCAACAAGGAGGAAGCCATAGGACCCGGGTTCTCTAAGAGTTGGCAGTGGGGCCCCTGCTGTGGCATTGGGCAGGGAGCAGGTGCCCAACAATGCTTCCTGCAGTATTGGCCTCAGGCTTGTGACGAAAAGGTTTATTTATAATGGCATGTACTTTTCCACCCAAAGCAGATTCTGACCTAAAATAAGACAATAAAATACAAGGCATATAATTGCACCATCAACTGTAAAAACAGTCAGAATCAGAAACTGTGGGTCAGAGGATTACCAGATGCATGCCGAAAGAGAACTGTTTTCACAATCTGCCTGTGAAGGCTGATTGCGAGCAGAACAAGCGGGCCTCGTGGGAAGGGAATTCCAGAGCCTGGGCACCACCACTGAAAAAGCCCTGTCCTGTATAATTTCAGATGGAGGTGGGATATCAAGCAGATGACCTAAATGGGTGGGAAGGAACAGGTAGGTGTGGTTCATCAAATTAGGGTGGCCATGTATCCAACTTAGTAGAGGATAGTCCTCTATTTGAGGGGCTGTCAGAGGACAGTCCTCTATTGGAAGGCATTCTTTATTTCAGTGGTGGGGAACCTCATTCAGCTCAAGGGCCGAATTCTAATTTGGAGAAGCTCTCAGGGGCCGCATTCTAGATGTGGGTGTGGCCTGAGGCAAAAGGGGCAGGGCCAAAAATACCAAAATACCAGCCTATTTTGGCTTAAATGTCTTACTGCCATTAACTAAGCCACTGGTGAGTAGAGGCGGTGTTAGGGGGTGGCCCACTAGGGCTGGAGCCCCGGACCTTTCATTTGGCACCCCGAATCTCTGGGAGGCCCTCTGCCCTAGCACCCTGCTGTCCATGGGTATGTGCTGAAATAAAGGTCCAGGGGCCCTGATGATCTCTGTTGCATCTGAACCCCCTAGACGAGCTGGCTTGTTGCCCACAGGTGCTTCCCCTCCTGCTGCCCACCCCCTTGAATCTTTCTGCCTGAGGGTTTTTTTCTGAAATCAAATGCCCTCCTCTCCCCTGTCCAGACATTCCCTGCGTACAAATAGGGGTGTCCTTAGAAGACAGGGTCCTTTAAAGACACACACAGAGAGAGACTTTAGAGCATATGTAAATTAGCATATACAACATATCTGTGCAATTATTTTTTTTGTCCTGTGGGCCTGAGCCCCGGATCTTTTCAGTACCTAGCGCCACCCCTGCTGGTGAGGCATTTCAACTTTTTACAATTGGGGGGGGGAGGGACAACAGCACAAAAACAGAGAAACCACCAATCAGCAGTCAGGGGCGGGACCAGGAGGAGTGGGTGGGGCCATCTGCAAAACCCCAGCAGATGGCCAGACTTAGACTCCAGGAGTGCTAGATTTCAGCCCTGGGCCTGAGAGGTTCCCCGTCTCAGCTCTGTTTTGAAAGGCTGCCCAGTCCAAGTCCAGTGAAAAGATAAAGACGTGTAAGAAGGGAGACCAGCAGGGGCCCTGGAGTGGCCCATCAACACTTAGCACCGGGACAACAGCAGACTCAGCAGGCACATGGGTCACCTGGTCACAGTCTTCCCCACTCCGGTGAAATGTATTGTATTTGCATTTAAATTATATCTATTTTTCTGAAATGTGCATCTATACCAGTGTTCCCCAACCTTGGGTCCCCAGATGTTTTTAGCCTACAACTCCCAGCATGCCCCAGCCAGCGTAGCTGGCTGGGGCATGCTGGGAGTTGTAGGCCAAAAACATCTGGGGACCCAAGGTTGGAGAACACCGGTCTATACATATAAATTAGCACAGGCAAATGTTATGCAAATTTGAGTCCTCTTTTGTTCTCTCTTTTTTTGGGGGTGATGCATAAGTGAATACCCTGAGCCCAAAATATATAGCGCAGGGGTGCAGAACCTCAGGTCCGGGGGCCAAATCCAGCCTTCCTGGGGTCCCAATCCGGCCCTTCGGTGTTCCCTAGATAGCCATGCCTCCTTCCCCTGGCCCCACCCCCTTTCCCCTGACAGTTTGGTGGTGGTTCCCCACAGCTTTTGTGCCATTCCGCCCCACATTCTAAACGGTTGAAACGCTTCTCTCATGACTTAGTTACTCGCAACAAGAGCTTTAAGCTGAAGAAAGAGAAAGGGATTAGAATGCTGCTGTGTACAGTTCGGGTCACAGGACCTA
This sequence comes from Shinisaurus crocodilurus, assembly GCA_021292165.1. Classification (NCBI taxonomy): domain Eukaryota; kingdom Metazoa; phylum Chordata; class Lepidosauria; order Squamata; family Shinisauridae; genus Shinisaurus; species Shinisaurus crocodilurus. The sequence goes on along the minus strand of JAHFWL010001233.1, from coordinate 72,859 downwards.
AAAAAAGGATATGGTAGAGTTGGAAAAAGTGCAGAAAACTAAAATGATCAAGGGGCTGCAGCAACTCTCCTCTGAGGAAAGGTTACAACAGCTGGGATTGTTTAGCTTAGAAAAAAGGCGAGTAAGGGGAGACATGATAGAGGTGCACAAAATTATGCATGGTGTGGAAAAAGTGGATAGGGAGACATTTTTCTCCCTCTCCCGTAATACTAGAACCCAAAGGGGTCATCCCATGAAGCTGAACGCTACGAGGTGCAGGACAGATAAAAGGAAATAGTTCTTCACACAGCGCATAGTTCAGCTATGGAATTCACTTCTGGAAGATGTAGTGATGGCCACTATTTTGGATGGCTTTAAAAGGGGATTGGACAAAGTCATGGTTTAGAAGGCTATCAATGGCTACTAGTTCTGATGGCTATATGCTACCTCCACATAAGAGGCAGTGTGCCTATGTACACCAGTTGCTGGGGAACATGGGTGGGAGGGTGCTGTTGCACTCATGTGCTGCTTGTGGGTTTCCTGTGCGCAGCTGGTTGGCCACTGTGTGAACAGAATGCTGGACTAGATGGACCCTTGGTCTGATCCAGCATGGCTCTTCTTATGTTCTTAAAATAGGCTAGTATTTTGGCCCCTCCCCTTTTGCCTTTGGCTCCTCCCAGGACTGGAATGTGGCCCTCCAGAGCTTCTCCAAAATTGAATTCAGCCCTTGGGCTGAAAGAGGTTCAATCCCGCTTGTACAGAGCTTTAAAGGCTGAATAATCAGCACTGAAATGAGGCCTAGCCCCTAAAAAAAATCAGCCACCACCTCCCCTGATGGTCTTTTCATTACTCAAACAAGACATGCGGAAAATAAAAAGTCCCAGAAGGCCACAGTCACGGAAAGTTTAGAGGACACACTAATCAGGGAGCTTTATTGTGTCTAGGAACAAAACAGAACAGTGACAAGAAATCCCCGACTCCACCAAGATCCAACTAAGCCCAGTGTCACCCAGTGACTGAACCATACGATGATACCATTCACACGGCCACTTCCCTAGGCAGTGTCCACGGCGGCTCTTGTACAACAACGTCGAGATTTTTTTAAAAAAATTTAAAGGCCTCAATTAGCATACTGCCAAATTGTTCTACTGTAACCGTTCTTTGAAGTCTGGCTTGCTGAGTGATTCCCCAAAGGAAGTCAAGCACTCTGAAAACAATTAAGAACAAAGAGGGAGGAGGGCGTGAGCGAGAGAAGAAGACTGTAGTTAAATTAAGCAGAGAGTGAGCAAGTGCGGGTGTTGAAATAGTCTGGGGATTAAACCAGCCATCGAATCATTTAACTGCACTTCCTCAGAACTGGAGATGGCAAAAACCAACCCGGTTTTTAAAGGGGTGGGGTGGGGAGAGAGACGTTCAAGACAGGGGAAACAGACTATACACACACACACACACACACACACACACACATATATATATATATATAGGCTTTGGAATGTAGTAGAAAGTAAGAGTCTCTCAGACCTGCCACTTAAGAGCAGTTTATTCTGTGATTAAAATGAATCTTCTCCCCGCAAGTTCTGCCTTTTAAAAGTGATAAACATAACAATCGCCGCTGCTTTAAACTATATACTGATTTTGTGCTAAAAGCGATTTCCAGCCCCCACATCTCCCTCTCTGGTAAATATCAAAATGTTTAAGTCCCAAGGATATTATTTATTGTGATACGGGAGAATATATTTTTTAAATGGATTGTTATAAAATATGTATTTCAAGTGCATTGCGGCATAATACTGTTAGCGGGAGTGACTGAATAGCTCTTGGCTGTTATATTTTCAGACAGAAACCAGCAATTGCTTCTTTCTCCCAGCATGCTTTGGTGCAACCTGAGGGCGTCTGCGCTAGGCTGAAAAAAATAAAGCTTCCTCAGATGGCCACGTATTGCAGATGGGGCTCCCACTGTGACCTGCCCTGTACCAACTGTCTTTTGATTTTCTCTCTCCCCAATCATTAACATCCAGCCAGAGTAAGAGCTCTGTGAAATTCGAAAGCTAGCTCACTATTTTGTGAAATATTTTTTCCGGGTTTCAAAACAAACCGTACAAGGCGTGTATTGATCATATTTTCCAAGTCTTGTTATCTATCTATCTATCTATCTATCTATCTATATAGCATATCACCAAAAAGATGCGTTACATATACAGATATAGCATTACATCTAAATATCAACAGGACAACTACTTAGCAACCTAATACATATCTATTACCTTCCCAGTTAGGCAACAACTAACACAGCAACTATATGTCCAACATATACCTCACTTCCTGTCTTCCCTACAAAGACCTGTCTTCGTTTCTTTCCCCATATTCCTCCATTCCTAATAAAACACCACAACTAAACACACGTATGAATGCTCATAAGTCTAAATATCATATCATCATAAAATCCGTGCATACACTGACATTAAAAAGCCATAAATAGTTCTGTTAATAGTTATTCAGGGCCCAATCCTATGCAAGTTTAGACAGACAAAAGGCCTACAGCTCCCAGCATGCTGGGAGTTATAGGCCTTTTTGTCTGTCTAAACTTGCATAGGATTGGGCCCTCGGGTCTAGGGATCATACAAGGTCATGAATATTCAGCAGTCTTGTTTAAAAAAGAAAGAAAACATGGGGGATGTCTAGGTGTGCAATCATGCACACAGGCTCACACTGGCTCAGCTTGTCTGAGTGTGGAAAGCTAAGCAGGGTCAGGCCAGGTTATTACTTGGATGGGAGACCCCTCCTCTGGTTTCCTGCATTGAGCAGGGGGTTGGACTCAATAGCCTTGTAGGCTCCTTCCAACTCTATGATCTATGAATCAGGCAGGGCTTTCAATCCTCCAGCCACCTCCCTTTCCATGTGTTGCAGTCCACATGAAATTCCACCTCCTGCCTCCAAGCTGCTATGCACGCTGGGAGGAAAGCCACCATGAATGCCAGTTTTACATTTTGGATCAAACGGTATGAATTTTTCCTACTTCAAGCATAACATTCATCTTTTAGGTTTTTATATTTTTAAAAGAGCAACAACACTATACCTTACTTCCACAAGATGTATTGATGTCCACCACTTTGGATGGCTTTAACATGGGATTGGACAAATTCATGGAACATGAAGGCTATCAATGGCTACAAGTCCTGATTGGCTCTATGCTACCTCCAGGATCAGAGGCAGTATGCCTATGTGCACCGGGACCGGTTGCTGAGGAACATGGGTAGGAGGGTGCTGTTGCACTCATGTCCTGCTTGTGGGTTTCCCGTGGGCAGCTGGTTGGACATTGTGTGAACAGAGTTCTGGACTAGATGGACCCTTGGTCTGATCCAGCATGGCTCTTCTTACATTCTTACACCTGGTGGTAAACATTTTAAGAGATCATGTCACTTTCGGCGGCCCATTCTAATATTTTGCGCCATGCTCTTTTCTCCAAAGGTTGCAATCCTGCGCACCCTGGGAAGGTGTCCTAGAGGCCTGAGGTCATGGCCGATCTCCCTCTCCTTGGGCAGAGAGCCAAGTGTGGCGTAGTGGTGAGAATGGACTCGGGAGATCCGGGTTCAAATCCCCGCTCGGCCATGAAACTCACTGGGTGACTTTGGGCCAGTCACTGACTCTCAGCCTAACCTACCTCACAGGGTTGTTGTGAGGGTAAAATGGAGAGGAGGAGGAGGATTATGTAAGCCGCCTTGGGTTCCTTTCAGGAAAAAAGGCGGGGTATAAATATAATAAACAAACAAAACAAACAAGTCTATGGGCACAGCAACAGGCCCAGGCCCAGAGCTCTCCTTGTGCAGCAGTGAGAACCTCCACTACCATCGCTGCTCCACCATTGGTACTCCAGCGGTGGTTCGCGGGGTGTAATGGGACTTGCGGAAGATGGCGAGGAGTGCAGTGTTGCACAACAGTACTGCCTCAATGCTCTGTATTATGCTTTGTATGATACTATAACTCTGTATTATGCTCTGTAATAGCAAGGCATGACCTTGCTTGAATTGCTAGCATGTAAGTTGGCTGCTAGCCAGGCTGATGCAATCTCCAGTAACGTGTGACCTGGTTGCTGGCCAGAAGAATGACACTGCACAACAGCACAGGTGCTATCAATTAAGCACAAGATCTGCAGCCCATGAGGCTTGGTGCTAGAATGGTATTTAAGACTAGCAAATGCAGACTGAAGTGTGGTGGTTGGTAGTGGTGTGTGTGCGCACGCTGAAGCCCCAACGCTGAAAGCTGATATCCAGGCGGAGAGCTGCTGGAACTAGCATTCGGGTTGGTTGGAATTAATACAGTGACTGTGTAGCCAAGGGGTGGGATTTCCACTAGGGAACTTGGAGGAAGGCATAGCATTGTTGTATTTCATGCTCAGCTTTGCAATAAAGATGTTTGGCTTTAACTTCCTGGAGGAGTATTTATTATGGTCTGAAAATCCTTCAAAGAACCTTTGCCAATCCCTTTTGAGGAACCTGTGGCAAAATGGGGGGGGGGCATATCAACAGAGACCTTGCCATACTTCTGGCATGCCCCCAACAAGGGTGAAAAGTCGATCAGCCCTTGAGCTGGCACACCTATTTTCCCTCCAAGTAGCAGCAATGCCAGGAAATTTTTTTCAAAGGCAGAATTGGGGGGGGGGACGACACACGCAAACCGGTATATCCAACCCCCACCCTCTTCTTTGCCTTGTGCAAGCTCAATAAATCTTTCCTATCCAACAGCATCTGTATAACTGGGAATATATAAAAGAATACAAATGTGATGTTTTTTAGAACCAAATTCTTATCTGTTGTCATTTTAGTGAAAATTATTTGCGATGCTCCCAATTCTTTCTGAAACAGGAGTCTGGCAAATTTTATAATGTAGTTCAATCAAAATTATTGCTAATTATCATAGCAAAATTATCGCTAATGCAACTGTGATAGGGACCGCGGGATGCAGTGGGAATCTCTAGGTTCAAATCACCACTCAGCCATGGAGCTTAATGGGTGACCCTGGGTCAATCACCTTTTTGCAGCCTAACCTACCTCACAGGGTTGTTGTGAAGATAAAATGGGGTGGAGGAGAACTATATATTATTGCGAGCTCTTTAGAAGGATGGAGGGGATTAAAATATAATAAATAAATAATAGAAGGCCACTGCCCATTTAGATACAGGTTTACTCCTTTTTTCAGTTTGGGCAGGGAGGAAGGGAAACAACTGAGAAAATAAAGTTTTGGGAAGCCAAAACAAATAGTTACATAGTTTTGTTTGGAAGACTGTTTCTCTTCTGCAGCAGAAATATAGCCGATTTTGAATGCTTTCTTTCAAGCAGACGGGAATAAAATGCCTTTTAAGTAATCAAGCCTCGCTGCGAGAATTAAAAAATACCTTTTCCATATGTTCCTGTCTCAAAGCAAAGCAATACTAAATACATTCAAGGAAGTTCAGGTAGGAACAGCAAATGATTAAAACAATGTCCCTTGGGCTGCAACTCAACCGAAGAGGACATAGATAAAGTAGCAAGGAAAGGAGATGAAATACAAATAGGGATGTGCTGCGGTGTCCAAATGAGAAACATTACTTTAAAAGGCGTTGCATCATTAAGAATTCCATCACCGGGCTGTGCGATGGACTCCCTCCGTTGCTTACTCCAGACGTACTTAAACTATGATCCAGGGACTATAAGTATTTCCAGAGGGGTAACTGTGTTGCCGCAAAAACAGCAACGAGTCTTGTGGCACCTTAAAGGCTAACTTATTTATTATGGTATAAACTTTCATGGGCACAGTCCACTTTTATCAGCTGCATGAACAGAAGAAAATTCAGGGGAGGCAGCCAGATGTTTGTTTGGGTACAACTGCACTACAAACCTGTATCAGTTTTACGGCAGATTAGTGTTTTCTTAGGCAGTGAAATGTTCTTCGGGGGCTCTGCATACCCAAGCCGGCTATTTGCTCCTTGTTATGTGGAAAGGGGATAAAAGCTGGGACTTTGCCTGGGCAAAAACAGCATCTACTGTATCTGGTCCCCGGCTTGTGACTCCTGGCTTGTGACCCCTGGCTTCACACTTCTGACTACTGGCTCTTAAGAACGTAAGTAGAGCCATGCTGGATCAGACCAAGGTCGATCTAATCCAGCATTCTGTTCACACAGTGGCCAATCAGCTGCCCACGGGAAACCCACAAGCAGGACATGAGTGCAACAGCACCCTCCCACCCATGTTCCCCAGCAACTGGTACACATAGGCATGCTGCCTCTGATACTGGAGGTAGCATATAGCCATCAGGACTAGTAGCTACAGATAGCCTGCTCCTCCATGAATTTGTCCATTCCTCTTTTAAAGCTGGGCCGGTGCTACCATTAGGCCAACTAGGCAGCTGCCTAGGGCGCAGGGCTAAAGAGGGCGCCAGAAACGCCTTGAAAAAAAAATACAGCGCTCTCAAGTGGGAAGGGGGGGGCGCTAAATATCTGATCTTGCCTAGGGCACCAAACTGCCTTGCACCGGTCCTGTTTTAAAGCCATCCAAATGGTGGACATCACTACATCTTGTGGTAGTGAACTCCATAGTGTCACCATGTGCTGTGAGAAGGAGGATTTCCTTTTATCTGTCCTGAATCTCCCACCAATCAGCTTCGTGGGATGACCCCTTTGGGTTCTAGTATTATGAGAGAGGGAGAAAAACATCTCCCTGTCCACTTTCTCCACACCATGCATAATTTTGTACACCTCTATCATGTCTCCCCTTAGTCACCTTTTTTCTAAGCTAAATAATCCCAGATGTTGTAACCTTTCCTCATAGAGGAGTCGTAATCAGCAGCTCTCTGAGGCCCAGAATTGACAGTGGGGCAGCTCTCTCTAGTCGCAGCTCAAGCTGAGAGCAGTTGAAGACTGTGGCTAGGCTGAGTGGCAAATCAGACTCAGAGACAAAACGGCACGGTACCATAAACGTGTGGTCATTGCCAACCCATGTGTTCCCACAGGGTCTAGTAACACAAGGGACTGCATGTTGATGGCAAGAAGAGTCAAGGGTCATTCAAAAGACCACTGGAGTCCAAGGAACTGTTGGTCAAGGAGCCAACGGGCCAAGCTATGAAAAAGGGAAGGAAAAAGTTGAATTTCATATATTGATTTGAACTAGCCTTCCGTCAGGGGTGGGCCATGGGTTGCAGCAGCAGTCTGAGGTGAGCCAGGAACTAGAAGCTGTAGGACAAGCCAGTAATCAGGACAGAACTAGGAAACAGAATCAAGAAACAATGGAAGTTACAGGAAGACCTCCTTGCTCAAGCAAGGCTCAACTGGAACAGGAAGCCCTCTTATACTCTGTCCTGCCCAGGAGGACCCAATGGCCAGCCCGAGTGGGCGGAGTCAGTCCTGAACATGAACGTACTTCACCAAGAAGGCTACCACCTGCAATTCAGTGGTTCACCACAAAGCATACCACATACACATCCAGCAACTCCTGCACACTGGGGCTAAAAATCCCAACTTCAGGTATAAGCTTATGGGATCTGAGCTAGCAGTGACTGACCAAGAAAGAGCTCTTGGGGTTGTGGTGGACAGCTTGTTGAAAATGTCGACCAAGTATGCAGCTTCTGTGAAAAAGGCATATTCCATGTTGGGCATAATTAGTAAAGGAATTGAAAATAAAACCGCCAAGAACGTACTGCCCTTATACAAATCTATGGTGCGACCACACTTACATAGATTACTGTGTACAGTTCTGGTCACTGCACCTAAAAATGACATTGTACAGTTGGAAAGCGCATAACTACACAGCACATAGTTAAACTATGGAATTCACTTCTACAAGATATAGTGATGACCACCATTTTGGATGGCTTAAAAGGGGATTGGACAAATCCATGAAGGACAATGCTATCATTGGCTACTAGTCCTGACGGCTAAATGCTACCTCCAGGATCAGAGGCAGTATGCCTATGTGCACCAGTTGCGGTGGAACATGGGTGGGAGGGTGCTGTTGCACTCACATCCTGCTTGTGGTATCCAGTAAGCAGCTGGTTGGCCACTGTCTGAACAGAATGCTAGACTAGATGGACCCTTGGTCTGATCCAGCAGGGCTCTTCTTATGTTCTTATACCACCCCAGCATTGGTTTGGATATCCCTATTTAGGCTGGGATACAGATGATAGAGCCATTGTCGCCAGAGCTATGCAGCCAAAATAATTTATCCTGCTATTTTGCCAAGTCAGACAAATTCAGTGCCCACTCCAGGTTTTTGCGGGCCCTTGGGCAAGGCACCCTCAATGGACAAGAAACCCTTAATGGGCTCCCTCCCTCAGTGAGTCTACTTTCTCGCCACCAGCTGCTATTGCTGCTCCTTGTCCTCTTTCTCATCAGCGCTACCCCTTGCTTGCTTGACAGGCAGAGAGCCAGGTGCATACAGCAGGTGCGTAAGTAGGTTGCAGTGGTGAAGAGGAGGAGCAACTTCAGGGGGCTTTTGTCAGTGGGCCCCAACTGGGGTATGGGCCATCAGCAGGTGCCCAACAATGCCTACCCTTGATACAGACAATGAACAAATTGTACACGTTTTTGAAGTACTAGGAAAACCTCTATCTTCAATAGAGAGAATAGTGGAATATCCCATGGGCAGCAATGGCTCTGTCATGCCATAATGAACTCTTGGGGTGGCGCGGAGACTACAGAATATTAGTCTCATTAGATTGCTTTTCTCTGAAGGATTTGTGCCATGCTAGTACTGTGGCTAAGCCCGTTTCTTGATACCAGAGACTGGGAAACCTAACACTTATTTTGCTCTGCACAGAACGATCTGGAGGGAATGCCGCTTGCTGGACTCCCCCCCAAGTAAAGAAAAGCCAAAGAGGGACATCTAGTGGTGACTCTAAGCCATTCATCTGAACGAAAAGCAGCACTGTAGTAGTTAGCTTGCGGGGAGGGAGAGCGAGCATCCTGTCATGCCCGTGAATAGTAAAATATAATCGCGTACAATATTTGAACACTATAATAATGAAAGCTAATAACGATAAATCATGAGTCGACTAAGTGGCACATCTGGAGGAAAAAGAAGGCCTTCCGGTTGCTATTCAGGCTCAGATCATGGTGATTTCTGCAGCCCTGTTTAGTAGACAAAATGCTTGACGTTAAGCTGCATTTCATGCATGGAGGAAATGATCCGATGGCCCCTAGACACTGTCTGAGTTCGGATTCCCAGCTCCACGGTCAGAGGCAGCGCTCCAGCCTCAGAGCTGGGAACTGGAGCTCTGCCCCCCTCCCCGACCCCCTCGCAGCCAGCACGGAAAGAACCACGCCGGCTGCTCTCCGAGGTCAGGAAAGCAACCTCGGAGAGGGGTAGAAGGGGGTGGGGAGGGAGGCGGGGAGAGGAGGAGACTGGGGAGGCCAGGATACGAGTTATCCTGGAGCCGCTCAAGCCTCCTTCCGTCGCCTTCCATGATGCCCCAGCTAGACAGGCAAAAAAGCCCGTCTAGCGAAATATGCAGGGCAGGAGGACAGGGAGGTGAAGATCGCCTCCGCCGCTCCTCTTGCTCTGCTTTGGATGCCCATAAGCCTCCGAGTTCAGGGGCTTGCGGGCATCCCGATAGGATTGCGCCCTAAATGAAATAGAGGACGCTGCCTTATACCGAGTCAGACCACTGGTTCATCTAGTCCAGTATTGTCTACACCAGTGTTCTCCAACCTTGGGTCCCCAGATGTTTTTGGCCTATAACACCCAGCATGCCCCAGCCAGCATAGCTGGCTGGGGCATGCTGGGAGTTGTAGGCCAAAAACATCTGGGGACCCAAGGTTGGAGAACACTGGTCTACACGCTGACGGCAGCTCTCCAGGATTTCAGGCAGGATTCTTCTCTAGCCCTGCTTGGAGATGACTGGGGTCGAACCTGGAACCCTCTGCATGCAAAGCACATGCTCTGCCACTGAGCCACAGCCACTCCCCACACGGTAGCAAGGACAATGCCTTCCGGCCTCATTTTTCACCTTCTTCTGTGCTCAGCCTATAGGTGATCGCCAAGGGAAGGGACAGTGGTAGAGGAGCACACGTTTTGCATGCAGAAGGTGGCAGGTTCAATCCCGAGCATCTCCAGGTAGGGCTTTGTGTCTGAAACGCTGGAGAGCTGCTGCATATCAGTGCAGACAATACGGAGCTAAGTGGACCAGTGATCTTGGTACCGGGCAGCTTCATGCATCCAATGAAGCATCTTCTGGGCCACGAAAGCTTCTGCCACAATAAATGTGTTAGCTTTTAAGGTGCCACAAGATTCTTCCTTGTTTTGTTTTGTTTTTGCTCTTGCAAGAGAATACTATGATCACCCCTTGGGAACTAAAAAGGAGGCCAATGGTGTCTTTGACATGTGATACATGGCGGTACAGGCGCTAGTAACCTCAGGACTGGATTACTGCAATGTGCTCCTTGAGGCTGCTCTGGAAGCTGGAGCTAGTGCAGAATGCAGCAGCTCGGCTGTTGTCGGGAGCTGCCCCTTTCAGCATGCAACTCCTTTGCTGAAGGGACTGCCCTGGCTACCTATTTACTAGTGACCCAGGTTTCAGGTTCTGGTACTTGTGTACAAAGCCCAAAACAACTTAGGACCAGGTTACCTGATAGAGCACCTTCTCCCTTACCAACCTGCCCGGTTGCTGAGGACGTTGGGGGACATTCTCCTGGTGGTTCCACATGGACCCATGGCCCGATTGGGAGTCTACCTGGAGAAGAGCCTCCAGTGTGGGGGCTCCATTTCTCTGGAAATCCCTGCCTCTGGAGGTCAGGCAGGCGCCAACATTGTATTATTTTTAGCACCTCCTGAAAACATAACCAGTTTCTGAACTTCCAGCCACAGTTTTATTGATTCGGTTTTTAACATACTGTTTTATTCTTTGATCTGTTTTATCTTCTATTGTTCACTGCTCCAAAATTTCCATACCGGAATTGGGAGCGGCATATAAATCCTGTAAATAAAAATAAATAAATGTGACAAGTGCACCTGTATCATTTTGCCGTGCTTTCCATTGTGCCTCTGGATAGGTTCAGTGATGGGGGCGGGGGGTGTCCTTTGCTTTTCTCATTGTAAATTTTCCTAAATGGTAATGGAAATATGATTGATATTTATCTGGTTCAAATTGTTTTTATGCTTCTGCTTTTAGTGAAATGTTTTAAACGTTAGTGTTAACAATTTTATTATCTTAACTGTAAGCCACCTTGGGAAAACTTTGTTTTGAAAAGCAGTGTACAATTTCTTACATAAATAAATGCCTACTCTCGCCTTTTAAAGATTTTTAAATGATGTACGGTACATATATTCATATATATATATATATATGTTCATCCTAAACCTTACCAAGTTCATAAACTTTTTTTAAAAGCTGCATAACTGCCCTGGAGGTTGGTGGTGGGGAGATGGGTTGGTGACGTTACCGGTACTAGCCAACAGCTCCCTCCCTACAGTTAGCTTTTCCCTACTCAAGCCAAACCATTCCAAAAACCTGCAGAAACCGTTTTTTTCCCAGTGCTTATCTCCCAGCTCTTAAATTATGACATCTCTCCTCACCTTAATTCTCAATGAAAGCTGTTAGAGCGGTGCAACCTGCATGACTTGAGAACAACCAAAAAACTCCTTTGGGTCACCCCCAACCTAAAATGAATCACAACAGTGGCATCACCATTATTTTCTTTTGTAAGGATTTCTTTTTAAGACGTTATATGTGGGGGGGGGGAGGGGAGAATAGGCAAGAGGGTGAGGAGAAAAATGGAAATACACAATTTATTTTTAAAAAGAACGGTCTATCCTGCATGTTGAAGTTAAAAGCAAGTCAGTGGTGTGAAAAGGTTGAGAAGTACTGCACATACAGATGCTTTGGACTACAACTCCCAGCATCCCTGAACATTGGCCATGCTGGCAAGGACCGATGGGGGATGAAGTCCAAAACATCTGTAGGATTCCAGGTTGGGGAAGGCTGAAATAATGAGAAATTCAGAAAAGCAAGGATGCCATTTGCCTAGGAATAGTGTTACAGAAAGCGGGGGCCCTCGCGTCTCTTGCCCTCCTGTCCAGCATTTGATAGGCGGCAACCAAGTGCAAATTCTTATGGCTAAGCCCTCTAGTGCACTTTAATCTGAAGGACACCCAAAAGTATACGTGGGTGGGGTATTAGGCCTCAGATGGCAGTATGAAACACAGAACAGGGTATGGCAGGGGTGCAGAACCTCAGGCTTGCGGGCCAAAGCTTGCCCCCCCTAGTCACAATCTGGCCCTTTGGGGCTGCCCTAGCCCCACCCCCTTTCCCCAACCACCAATTGTTTAGTAGTTTCCCCACAATTTGTGCAGTTTTCCCCCCATTCTAAAAGGTTGAAATGCCTCTCCTAAGGCTTAGTTACTGGTATTAAGAGCTTTAAGCTAAAGTATGCTGGTATTTTCTGTAATTTGCCCTCGCCTCCTTTGCCCTTGGCCCCACCCACACCAGAATGTGGCCCCCCCAAGGGCTTCTCTGAAAAGGCATTCGGCCCTGGAGCTGAAGGAGTTTCAACACCCCTGGGGCATGGAACCATACAAGCCAACTGGCCTGAGTCCAGAGACCAAGATGAAGGCTGTGCCACTTTCACCCTGCAACTATTCCAAACCCAGGATATAGACGACACGGAGTTCCCCAAGTTTCTTGGCCTCCTCGGGCCAGAGAGAATTCCACTGTCCCATTAGAACGTTGTGATATGGAAGCAAATTCACCCTGCTGCCTTGATATCCTCTGAATGGCATTCGTGTCCCGAGAAGAAAAATGACTCTGTCCTACTGGTGAAGTTAAGCATGTTTGTCCTTGTGAGCTTCCCGGATGGGAGACCGCCTGGGAATCATGCGCTATCTACTCTGAACATCTTGGAGGAGTATGGTAGACGAGTTAAGTGTAATAATGCCTGGAATGACTGTTGGACACACCCTCAAGTCTGGACACCAGTGAGATTTGAATAACGAAGGGTCTGATGATGCCAGTTGTTTTATGGAAAAGAAAATTGCTACAAAGGCTACACTGCTGAAGCTGCAGTAAGAGACACACAAAACATTCTCTTTTTAAGGGATATATTAGGCTAAGCAAAATTCTGCTCCCTGTGTTTATGCCAGCACTTGGTTACAAACACCTATTTGCATCAAAGTCTCCTTTACAACAAGGCTTGGCATTGCCTGCGATATCTTATTATTAAGGTAAATATTCTTCAAAGAACTCAATGATATGAATCTCTGATTCTTTGTGACATTCTATTTGCTGACTGCAGTTAGAGAAGTTGGGGGGGGGGGAAATAGCCCCAAAAATTCAAACACATTTTTCCTTTTTGCTGTTGTCTTTATTATTTATGCTTCGAAAAGAAACATCCCAAAATAGCATCTGTAGAAAATTACCATACGTACATGCCATCAATAGAGAGTTGTTATACATTAAAAATCTTAAGACTTGTACAAGTCATTCCAATCATTTTGAGGTGAGGCAATATGTGAAAGAGAAAGGAGAACATTTTTTCCCCCTTTTAACAAGAATTTTTAAAGTTGTTCGCAATACCCAGAGAACTAGCAACCACAAACTGGAACAAGAGAATCAACCTAAATTCACCCTAAACATTTGGAATGTTGAATGGGACACAAGGAATGTTGGGAGATCTCTCAAAGCCCGTACTGAATGGGCAAATTCTTTTTACTGGTTTATAACCTCTAGGATGGCCTTCTGTAATAGCCTCAAGGTGTAGATCTATACCAAGTCAGAGCTCAAAAAACTTGAGTTTTGAGCTTTGCTAGAGGGTAGCAGTGAAGGTGTGAGGTGGAGAGAGGGCTATAGATCCGGAATCAAGAGCATGGTTTGCATGCATAAGGTAGTGTTTACTCCCCAAGATCTGCAATCAAACTATCTCAGGACTTATCCACTCTGGTTTATTGTATAGTAGGAGTGAGCTTGTTTCTCATTTGTTGTTTCACCCGGTCTGCGTATCACCCCTCACATTCATGCATTTATGGTGGGAAAATGGCACTTTCTCAGAACTTAAAACAGAAAATAATTTGCATCTGAGAAAATGAGTATTCCACCATTATTTGCTGTGGGGCCGGCTCCAGGACTGCGGGGGCCCTCCCTCCCATGACGGTGGGCTACCTGGGACGCTCTACCATTTGGGGATGGGGGGGTTACATTGACCCTGCGGCTGCCAGCTCCCGGTGGTAGTCTCCCCCCCCCCGTGTGGAAAAAACATGGCCAGTACAACAAAAACATGGCTACCGCTGGGGAAAGTCAGCTGTGTGAACAAACCTCAGAACTGTGTTGATGGATCACACCAAAAATCCACCCAGTCCTTGATTTTGTTCCAACAGCTGGATATGCCTGGAAGGTCAATAGCAGGGCAGAGGTGCAGGCCTTCCTTTACTGTTTCTCTTCAGCACCTGGCATTCCAAGGTATACTGCAGTGTTCTCCAAACTTGGGTCCAGATGTTTTTGGCCTACAACTCCCAGCATGCCCCAGCCAGCTACGCTGGCTGGGGCATGCTGGGAATTGTAGGCCAAAAACATCTGGGGACCCAAGGTTGGAGAACACTGGTATATTGCCTTGCTTCTGCACATTTAGGTTTCCCCTAGCTATCATGGCTAACAAGCCCTAACTTTTAAACGTGGTGAACAGCATGCGCACACACAGCCAAATAGGTTAGCCAAAGCAGCAAGCATTCAGAAGATGAGCAGGCGATGGTAAGCGAACTCTCGATTGCTCTGAACAAAGGCTGTGTTGGGCAAGGGCCGTAGCTCAGTGGTAGAGCACATGCCTTGCATAAAGTCGCAGGTTCAATCCCCGGGCACCTCCAGCTAGGGCTAAGAAAGGCTCTTGCATGGAACCCTAGAGAGCCTCTGCCAGTCAGTCTAGACCAAAAGTGGGCAACACATGGCCCTCCAGATGCTATGGCCTACAACTCCCATCATCCCTTACCACTGGCTATGCTGGCAAGGGCTTATGGGAGTTGTGGGCAAAACATCTGGAGGGCCACAAGTTGCCCATCCCTGGTATAAACCAACCTGGTGCCCTCCAGGTGTGCTGGTTGGGGATGCTGGAAATTGTAGTCCAACACACCTGGAAGGTACCAGGTTGGGGAAAGCTGGTATAGACAATAGTGAGCTAGATTATCCAATGGGCTGAGTCAGTATAAGGCAGCTTGCTATGCCTTTCTATACTGGTGCTAACTAAAACTTAAGTATTGGTAACAGCAAAGGCAGTGAAGGGAAGGTTAAGTGACCGAAGCCTAACGCACGTTATAGGCCGCACAGAAGGGCATTTGAAGAATATAGGACGGCAGTGATCTTAAACAAGAGTCCTGAAGAACCCTGGGGTGCCTCAGCTTACTGGGGAGGGAGCTCCTGAACGTACAAAACTGCCTTAGAATGGCTCAGACGATTGGCTCCTCCAGCCCAGTTTCATCTACAGTGACTAGTGGTGGCTCCAGGGTCTCAGGCAGAAGTGTCCCCCTTTATCTGCTGCCTGATTTATTTATTTTTTTTACTGAAGATGTCATGGCTTGAACCTTCCTGCGTGCGAGGTTTGTGCTCCGTCAACCGAGCGACGGCCTTGCAACGAGAGGAGCAGTGCTGGTGGAGGAATTCCCCAGGGTGACGGTTTGCTCACCATTTACCCATCTTCCCCCGTAACGCGCAGCTGCAGGAGAGTGTCGGGAGTGGCAGAAAGTTTGAAGACCACTGCAGTATGGCAATTGCGGTAGCTAATTGGGGGGGGGGAGTTTTCTTTTCTAGGCCATACTCAGACCGAGCATCACAAGCCTGTAGACCATTGAAAAGGTAACTAGGTAACCAACCATCCAAGCCAAGCCCCTGCAGGGCTGGGGAAGGGGTACCAGATACGCGATGGTGTGGAAGATCCTAGAACCAAGGAAGAGCCTGTAATGCAGCAAGGCCGTGGAGAGGGAAACGCCGCTGAAAGAGTAGAAAAATCCAATGAAAAGGAACGGAATTATGTTCTCAAGGTCGTTGAGGTGGATTCTGGGGAAAGAAGCAAAGGTGAGTCACAGTGTGATGAGGCTGCTTCTTTTTCTTCTTCTTCTTCTGTAGCTGGTGCCCAGCAAAGCAAAACCCACAGACTTATCACCCACACGACGTCTTTGCACAATGAAGACTTCTTTGCTGTGTCGTACTGGTTAAGTACGACACAGCATCATCATAACGAAATCATCAATTCATACTTCATACTCTTTGATTCCAACCATCTTAAAGGTGAGCTAAGGCAACAGAGATCAGCATGTTTACTGGAAGCAATGGAGAGCCAAAATCTCAGAGTAGACAAAATGCTCCAGGCTTCTCTCCCTCCCTTGTTCCATCCCCTCAATTCCATGAGTACATGCTGTGAAGGATTGAGGCCTACACAGGCTTGAGTTAGTCTGAAGCCTGTAGGCCCAAACATCTCCTGATGGGAGGGGGGGCATTCGTGAGTTCCCCAGTTTGAGGTCACCTGATTGTAGCCTCCTAAAGTTGTGAGAGTGTATATAAAGGGGAGGCAGAAGCTGCAGAGAGGGAGAGAGAAGCTGTGTGGAGGAGAGGTTCTGCAGGCACCAAGAAGCAGATACAGACAGAGAAGCAGAGTCTGAATATCACTGAAGAATGCAGAACAGCCAGGGCTAGGCTGAGAAGGAATCTCTATTAAGGTTACAGGTGAAAGAGTAACTAGGTTAGAGAGAACTGCATTATTATTTCTTTTATTATACCTGCTTTTTGAAAGTATACAGCTCTATTTGTGTAATTACCTTAAGTTATTGTGAATTTACTATACCAAAATTTACTAAAGTAAACAGTTATTGTTAACATCAAGTTGTTTGGAGTGTCTTTTGCACCACGCCCAAGGCCTAATCCCACGTTACTGGGAAGAGAAGGTAAAAGGCAGAGGATTGGCATCCTGATACAGGAGGGGCTCTTAAAGAGGCAGATATCTTTAGGGAGCTGATCAAGGTGTCCTGGTACAGGTGGAAGCTTGACACATGTATACACCTGTAGCATGGCAGAGCCAGAGGGGAAGGTTTGCATCTGTGGCCAAGTGCAAGACCCACAAAGACATGCAATAAATCAATGTGTCCTGGAGTTCCTTGGAAGCTTATTGGATAGTGTTGTTGGACAGCCAGCTTTCCTACCCTGACCAGCCTTCTCCCCACAATGCCCAGGCTTAAGGGACATTGTGCGTGTTCTGTGATGAACTCAGTTCTGCTTCCCTCCTCTCCTCTGCATGAACAGGAAAGGTGAAAGAAGAGAAACTTCATGCAACACATCACCGCAGGCGTAGGCATCCTAGTGCCTTCCAGATGTTACAACTCACATAAGCCCCAGCCAGCGTGGCCAATGGTCAGGGATCCGGGGGGGGGGGGGTTGCCATCCAAAACATCTGGAAGGCACCAGATAGCCTAGACCTGCATTACTGAGTGCCCTTTATTCGAGACGTTGGGGATAGACCTTTTATTTATTTATTTATTATTACATTTATATCCCACCTTTTTTTCCTCCTAAGGAACCCAAGGCAACTTACATGATCCTCCTCCTCTCTGTTTTATCCTCACAACAACCCTGTGAGGTAGGTTAGGCTGAGAGTCAGTGACTGGCCCAAAGTCACCCAGTGAGCTTCATGGCTGAGTGGGGACTAGAACCCGGATCTCCCGAGTCCCAGTCCGACACTCTCACCACTATGCCACACTGGCGCTCACTACACCACAGATGACTGTAAAAGCACATGACATAACTCCTCTGAGACTGTACCACTTTAGAATGAAGATGGGGGAATCATGGGTATTAATACTACACCACTTTTTTTTAAAAAAAAAAAATCCCCTGCAAATTAAATTCACTCCATGTCAGGGATAAGGCTAGGTCCTGACATGCTAGCTTTCCACTGGCAGACAGTGCGGGAGGGAAATAGCAAGGGCAGAGGCTGGGAGTTGAGAGGAGCAGCATGATAAAGGGGTGAGTGGGAGAGAAAGGGCAAGGCAGGAGGCAAGGAAGGGAGAGTAAGAAGAAGGTTAAGGATAGGGAAGGGAGAGAAATAGCGAGGAAAGGGATTGGGTGGAGAGAAATAGCAAGACTATGTAAAATTGCCAGAAAGTTGTATTTTCATATACAGGCATTTTATGTATTCATTGCTATACAAGTCCATGTACAAATATTAGAAAAGGGGAATTTTTTTAAAGCTTTGCAGGAGCTACATTGGGGAACCCTTCGCAGGCCCCGCTAGAGGGCCCCGTGGGGTGCCATGGTGCCCACGGGTGCTGTGCTGGAGACTCCAGGCCTAGATTTCCCATCCACAAAATCTGATTGGGATCGATCTCTCTGATGATTGCAATCATTTCTATGCGTTGCCCATTATTCCCAGGTCTGAGTGCCCGCCCACGGGTTTCACAACCGGTAACATTAACAGCTGCTTTTTGAGCTCACATTAATCTTCAAGAGCAGAGATACCCCCTGGTGGCTTAAATTTCCCAGATTATGTATTATAAAGCTATCAAATTCAGATGCACCAGTAGGCCTGCTCATAAACTCATAAATCCATCCAAATGGAAGCGATTAAAAAAAATTGCTTAATGTTCTACATGAAGAAAACAAGAAGATTTCTACAGCCTCAAGGTGGCTCTCTTTTTCTGCATCCTTTTGCTACAGAAGGGGATCCGGCTCAGGGAATCAAGACCTGGAAACACCTCATGGCTAACTCATGCAGGTGCAACTTTCTTGGCGTGAACAAGATGTTGTGACAACTTAGGGAAAGAAAGGGGTCAACTCAAAACATTGCATCAGACTTCCCCAACCAGGCGCCCTCTAGATGGGTTGGACTACAACCCCCATCATTCCCAGCCAGCATGGCCATTGGCCATGCTGGCTGGGAATGATGGGGGTTGTAGTCCAACCCATCTAGAGGGCGCCAAGCTGGTGACTGCTACGTACTACATCAACACAGGTCCCCATGGACACAGCTAGGATCACAGGGAATTATCGAAGGCTGCTGATGGACTTACGGAGGGGAAGGGAGTTCTTTAGTATTTTTCTGTGCCTGGTTGGAAAAGGGTTGTGGGAACCCTATTTGCTTCTTGTACTCCTTCAACGCAAACAAAATGGGTTTTGGTTGTTTTTTAAAGAATCCTAACGTTGATGAGAATCCCCTGGATTACCTGCGCACACGCTCCACATCTGGATCAGTCCTCAGGTACTTTTTCGCACCCTCCCCTTTCCCAAACGATGCCACATCTTCAGGGTTCGTGAATGCCTATTTAAGACACGGATATGCAGAGCCAAAGGCGTCAGTAGGTAACAATGTTCAGATTAAAACCTGACCCAGAAACTGAGCTCAAAAACGGCCAAGATTACACCCTGCTCCCCGACGTGCTATCCAGAATTTCCTTCCTGTATGCACTGCGAGCCAACGCACCAAAATATATAAAGACTAACCACCCACAACAGGCATAGGTTAGTTAGTGCCTGGCAATCCACATGAACAGGCATTCTGGAGGTGGCATAAGTGGACAGGCTACAACTGACCGATTGATTACATTTATATCCCACCTTTTTTCCGGCAGGGAACCCAAGGCAGCTTACATAATCCTCCTTCTCCTCTCCATTTTATCCTCACAACGACCTTGTGAGGTTGGTTAAACTGAGAGTCAATGACAGGCCCAAAGTCACCAGGTGAGCTTCATGGCTCAGTGGGGGACTAGAACCCAGGTCACCTGAGTCCCAGTCCAACACTAACCACTACACCACACTGGTTCTCAGTTGATGGAACAGATGCATTCACACACCTCATTCCCATTATTATTTTTTACAAAAAACATAATATATTAATACAGAAACTTACACAGACTGCAGATGGCTAGTGCCATCTTAGAAGAGCAGGCGTCTTCTCTAAGAGGATGTTTACTGTGACGTATGTGTACATCATTTAAAAACAAAAGTGGGTTTTTTCCTTCATAACTACTTTTTCTCAAAGGCAAATTTATGCAGATTTGATTAATCAGTCAATCAAGTAAAAATTCATACACTTAGGGCGCAATCCTATGCATGTTTAGACAGAAAAAAATCCTACAACTCCCAGCAATCCCCAGCCAGCCATGTTGGCGGTTATAGGACTTTTTTCTGTCTATACATGCATGGGACTGTGCCTTTAGTCAACTAAGATTCCAATCCGATGCCCGTTTACCTAAGAGCAAGCCCCCCCCTGAATTTGATGGCACTTACTTCTGAGTAGACATGTAAAGGCCTTGCACTGTAATATTTCTTTAATCAGGTGTCCGTCTTATTTCAAACCAACGTAAAATATCATCTGGACAGAGGAAATGTACAGGAGGAATGTGCTGACAGAGGACTAGAGCGGACTTCCCCACCCCTCCAGAGGTGTTGGACTACAACTCCCATCAGCCCCAGTCAGCATGGCTAATGGTCAGCAATACTGGGAGCTGTAGTCCAAACCATCTGGAGGGCATCAGGTTGGGGAAGGCTGGGTGTGGGCCAGGCAAGCAAAGCTCTGCTAATGAGGACCTGAGGCGGTGGGCGATGCCAAGGCTCCCCCCCCCACTTCCTCACCCCTCAGCAGCAAAGCTATAGCACAGTGTTCTCCAACCTTGGGTCCCCAGATGTTTTTGGCCTACAACTCCCAGCATGCCCCAGCCAGCTACACCACTCAGGGAACGTGCGCCACTCAGGGAACGTATTGCGGGCTTACCAAGCAGCAGTGGTGGGCCCCAATCCTCCCTGGAGAGCCACCGCCTCACAGACCCCCACTTCCCCTCCTCCTGGCACTTCGCTCGCCTAGCACTTCGGAAACCACCACCTGGGCCCTGAGCTTTCAAAAGCGAGTCAGTCATCTCTCACCTTTTTCCTCATTCTGAAGAATCCCGTTAAGGCGCTCATCAGCATCATTTTGACCACAACAAGGACCGCGTATCTGATATAGGCCACGACCACCTCACCGTCCACTAATTCACTAAGATCCAACATTTTGGCCCGTATCCTTTGGAGACCTGGGACAGTAATCGAAAGAGAGAATGTCATCAAATGTTCATGGTATGACATCAGCAGTTGTGAGGACACTCAAATACACCTTTATTTTATTTATGTTATTATTAATTATTATTGTTACTACTATTAACACTGACATAAAAATCCTGCCATTGTATAAAATAATCAAGGCGTCTTACAGAACAAAACAATAGTGTGGTACTGTGGTTAGTTAGAGTGTTGGACTGGAGAGATCTGGGTTCCATTCCTCACTCGGCCAGGAAGCTCACTGGCACTGAGCCAGGCACTGACTCTCAGCCTAACCTACCTCACAGGGTTGTGGTGAGGATAAAATGGAGAGGAGGATTATGTAAGCCAGTGTGGCGTAGTGGTGAGAGTGTTGGACTGGGACTCGGGAGATCCGGGTTCTAGTCCCCACTTGGCCATGAAACTCACTGGGTGACTTTGGGGCAGACACTGCCTCTCAGCCTAACCTACCTCACAGGGTTGTTGTGAGGATAAAATGGAGAGGAGGAGGAGGATTATGTAAGCCGCCTTGGGTTCCTTGCAGGAAAAAAGGCGGGGTATAAATATATTAAATAAATAAATAAAATTGACTTAAGAATACTATGCAGAAGCTCACAGAAATAAAACGGTCTTCACTGACTTTCTAAAATGGATATTAATCCTCTTTTGGCCCCATGGGCGAGTCCATTTCCGAGCCGATCTCGGGGCCCCGCATTCCAGTGGTTGGCAGGGCCTACCTTAAAAACCAGCCTATTCTAGCTAACAGCTCTTATTGCCAGTATCTAAGCCTTAGGAGAGGCATTTCAACCTTTTAGAATGGGGGTGGGGGGACTACACAAACACCAGGATACCACCAAATGAAGTTGGGGGAAAGGGGCATGGCCTTCGGGAACCCTAGAAGACTGGATTCGGCCCTGAGCCTGAGGTTCTACACCCCTGATGTAAAAGCACGCAGCAATGGGACCAGGCAGCAAACCTCCCTAGCGAAACCTCCCTGTCACAAATCTTGCATGCCACAGGAGAAAAGGACCCATCTTGAATTACCATCCGTCATATTTCCAGTGGGGTGGGCAAGGAAGACTCAAAGCAAGGCAGCGTCTCAGAACAGCAATGAAGATCTCTGGCAAACCTATATGGAGACAGGCGAGTCTTGGGATATTCTGGTCCGAGATCCTTTAGGGCAGCCTTCCCCAATGTGGTGCCCTCAAGCTGTGTTGGACTACAACTCCCATCAGCACCATCCAGCACTGGTACCAGGTTGGGGAGGTTGGCATAGGACTTTAAAGGTTAAAACCAGCACATTGAATTGAACCCAGAAGAAAACTGCATAGAATACCATGCATTCGCCTGCATGCGGCTCCTGATCGCCAACAGCGACTAGGTTAGTCCTTAAATGCAAAGCTGTTACAATATCAAGCTTTTACTTTCCTGCACCTCCTCTCCATAATGTGGAAGTTTGGAAGCAAGGAGGTTAGTAGACAGAGCTCAGGAGGAAAAGGCATGAAGCTCCTGTACTCAAAACCCAGCTTAGATTTGTCTATGAGACCATTTAAAAACAAACAAAAAGGTTTTGCCACATTTTAAAGGAGAAAAGGGAGGAGGGAGAAAAGCTGAACTTTGAGACACACAACTAAACCCCTAGAAGGGGGGTGGAGGTGGGGAAACTTTCTTGTATGGGTGTTTTGGAGAGCTCACTTGAGCAATCAAAGGTCTACACCTGAGATAGTAAAAATGAGGACAATAAATGAAGTATGTAAATACTGCCCTTATTTCTAACCAGTGAGAAATAAGGGCATTATCACAAGATAATTCAGACGCTGTATTCTCATAAGCTGCCTGCCCAGCCTCTGCACATACAGCTTCAGCAATGACTCCAAGCAGGTGCGTGCTAAGGTTCTCTCAAAAGGCAATCTCCCCAGAACGAACGCAGGTCAGCAACGCTTCCCATCCACGTCAGAAGTGCAGGAGTTATGTCCTGACCCAGCTCAGGGCACACACACATGGAAGCAGGCATCCCCAGCTGAATGAGGATCTCCACACACTAAAGCCGTCTTCCCCAGCCTTGGCCATGCTCGCTGTGGGTGATGGGAGTTGTAGTCCACCATGTCTGGCGGGCACCAGGTTGGGGAAGGGTACACTAAAGGTTACTGGGCATACAGTTCCTGCCTTGATCCAGGTGCTGGGACAATGCACCTGTACACCTCCAGCACCGAAGAATTGGCGAGAAGACAGCATTGATGAGCTGCTGGGGAAACGTAGCAGAGGGTTGGATGCAGCCACCTCCCTTGTCTTTGAGCAGAACAGTGCGATCGCCCATTTTCCAAAAGGGCTATCCATGTGCACAACTAAATCGGTGCCACTGTTGGGGTTGTATTTAACAGGTGACGGGAATAGGAGTCAAGGTGATGTAGTGAGGGCCACCAATTTGGACGGCTTTAAAAGGGGATCGGACACATTCATGGCGCAGGAGGCTATCAATGGCTATTAGCCCTGACAGCTATATGCCATCTCCAGTATCAGAGGCAGGATGTCTATGTACATTGGTTGCTGGGGAACATGGGCGGGAGGATGCTGTTGCACTCGTGTCCTGCTTGTGTGATCCCGTGGGCAGCTGGGTTGGCCATTGTGTGAACGGAATGTCGGACTAGTCCAGTGTTCTCCAACCTTGGGTCCCCAGATGTTTTTGGCCTACAACTCCCAGCACGCCCCAGCCAGCATAGCTGGCTGGAGCATGCTGGGAGTTGTAGGCCAAAAACATCTGGGGACCCAAGGTTGGAGAACACTGGACTAGATGGACCCTTGGTGTGATCCAGCATGGCTCTTCTTATGTTCACATGCTTGCCACGCAGAGGCAAGGGCTTTGAATGAAGCATTATGACATGTGACTTATTATCACAGCCTTCCCCAACCTGGTGCCCTCCAGATGTGTTGGATTACAAATCCCATCATTCCCATTGGCCATGCTGGCTAGGAGGTCACCAGGCTGGGGCAAGCTGTATTATCATAACAGGGTGTGATATCAGCGTACTGAACCCAATAGTACAGGGCTCTCCAAGCTTGTGTCCCCAGATGTTGCTGGACTACAGCTCCCAGAATCCCTTGCCATTAGCCATGCTGGCTGGGTATGCTGGGAGCCGTAGGCCAGTAACATCTGGGGACCCAAGGTTGGAGAGCCCTGCGATAGTATATGCAATTTAATCTAGACTGGGATGCAAGTCTTATACGATCAGATAAAGTTGAATGAATAAAAGAGTAAGGGTGCAATCCTGTGCATATTTAGACAGGAAAAAAATGGCCTACAAGTCCCAGCATCCCCCAGCCAGTCATGCTGGACTTTCTTCTGCCTAAATATGCATAGGATCGCACCCTAAGCGGATCAGTCAACTCACAACACCGATATATTTGCTGGCACCAAACAGAATAGCGCTGGGTTCCCTCGTGCCTGCAGCAAATACAATTAAGGCGAACGCTCGCTGCTAACAAAATGGCCACGCAACACGGACTGCTTGATATTGTATCCATGTTTGCCATAGCTACACACAGTGAGCTCTCTACATGCAGCAACTCAACAAGTGGATCGCCTGTACAGCCAGTTTTTGAAGTTCAGCCAGTAAAGGAGCATCCTCAAGCGTGGACAGAAAAGCTCAGCCTGTCTTTCTCTTTACTTCAGAATGAGAAAACGCATCACACGGCAGTTTTTAGGGTGCTATTAGAGGGCAGCAAATTGTCAGTTATTAATTTTACAGTAGAGGAGTACACATTTTGGAGTTCCTGCCACAGGAGTCAAAAGTTTCTGGCCCTGTATGCAGCGTTGCCCAAGCTGCAACTAGCCAACTCTGTGTTTGCTTTTCTAGCTGCTATTGTGGGCCATGGAGCCAGCCAGTGCGTCCTCCAATGAGGCAAGTACTGCTTGCCAAGTTGCTCTTCTTATCTGCCAACGCACCAGTTCCTTTGCTAAAGGTCACGATAAGAGCGTTTACAACTTGCAAAACTTTTTATCTGTAGGTTTCCTCACGCAGCTGCAGGGGAGTGCCGCTCCAGAAGGAATGAGGCATGGGGGAGGATAGGGCAAATAATTTACATTTAGTCAGGCATGATTGAAGTGTGCTTATAAAAATAAATGAATTCACTCAATCCTACTCACCTCAAATTGGAAGGATGTCTTTCCCCCCCCTCATAAAATGCATTAAAAAAAAAAAAGGATTAACTGCATTTGCTGTTCAAAAGTAATTCATTTAAAAGGGAAATTAATGAATCTTTAGCACTATATTATATTTTAATAATCAATCACAGACACCTTGGATATTTTCAAATGAAAACAACCACTACCTGGTTTCTGAACATTTCAAGTGGGAGATCCCAGCCCTGTTTTACGTTTGTATTATCAATGCCAGAAGGGATAATAAAGTGCCAAGTTTGGCAAAACACTGCCTTGCTATCTAGACACTCAGGCTTCCTCTTTGAAGCACAAGAAAATATTTAGCAACCGATGAAACAGATTTCAAAGCAGGACCAGAGAAATAACCACATGCAGTCAAATGGAAATTCTTTGTTTTCTTGAATCCCATTGACAAACTTGGGGAGCTGTGGCTGAAAGCAGGGAGCGGTGAGACATGTGTAAAGCTGCAAAGGTAAGATCTGTACTGGAGACTCAGTGCAGAAAGAGTTGTAGGCTAGTTCTCACAAGTGGAAAACCTGTGTCTGGACTGCAGAGTGTCGGTGCAGGCTCCTATGACCAAATGCTCCTCCAAACCAAGAAATAAAAAAATTATAAATCCCTGCATCTAGAAAACCGCTCTTTCCCTGACATATTTGTTTTTTAAGTGCAGGGTTGGTATCACTATATTTGTATGGAGGAGCATTCATGCATGTGACCTGCAGTCACAAATGGCCTATCCCAGAAAACCAGTTTATCTCCACTTGTTCCAAATAAGCCAGGAACTTAAAATGAATAAGGAAAGTTAAATTACTTAAATACTCTGTGGAATAAAGATGTGGGAGCTTATTTAGACTTTGCAATCTAAACTTTAGATTGCAAAGTCTAAATAAGCTCCCACATCTTTATTTAGATTCTAAACTAAGCAATCTAAAGCATTTAGATTACTTTTCAAAAGTTCAGAACCAAGTCGTGCATTGAGCCAGGGGTGGGCAACTTGTGGCTCTCCAGATGTTTTGGCCTGCAACACCCATCTTCCCTCCCCATGGGGGTTTGTAGGCCAAAACACCCGGAAAGCCACTAATTGCTGTTATCAGGTGCACCCTGCTTGTCCTGGAGGCCACCCCGAGGCACTGATGCATCTGTGTGACGAGGGCGCCTGTGGTCCACGAAAGCTTACGCCGTAATAAATGGGTCAGGCTTTAAGGTGTCACAAGACGCTTTGTCGCGTTTTCCGCCACCAGGCGCTTGAAACATCTGGGAATGGTCTGGACAGGAGCCAGTCACAGGACGCGACCTCTCTTGCGTCGCAGAAATGCTGCAGAGAGACCGTGAGATCAGGGCCAACATGGGAGAGACACGGGGGGGGGGGGGAGAGTAGATTTTACTCCCGGTTGATAAAAAGGCCCTGGCACCGGGTTGTCGGTGCGTTTTTCGCGCCTCCAGCTTCCGTCGCCCTGGGAAAACCTCCGCCCCGTCCCGCCAGCCCACTGCGACTTCACCTAACGGGATTACGAAGATTCATCTGCAAGTTGCAAAAACGCACGGAAGCAAAAGCCCAGCCGCGAAACTTTTGCAGGGGGGGGGGGGGCTGCAAAGGCGGAAATGTTTTACAACTCGTTCGAGGCGCAATCCTATGCATGTTTAGACAGACAAAAGAAAAAGCCCTACAATTCCCAGCATTCCCCAGCCAGAATGGTGGGAACTGTAGGACATTTTTTAAACGAGTTTGAATGAATTCAACTCATTTTTAAGGAGTTGTGTAACAATGCTGGGAATTGTAGGACTTTTTTTGTGGTTGGGGGGGGGGAGTCCTACAATTCCCAGCATTGCCCAGGCTGGGGAATGCTGGGAATTGTAGGACTTTTTTTAACATGAGTTTTAACGAGTTCCCACTCATTTTAAGGAGCTGTAAAACAAAGCTGGGAAATATAGGCCTCCCCCCCCCTTCAGTCTAAACATGCCGAGGATTGCGCCTTAAAGCACAAACACAATGCAAAGAAGCAAACGCACCTTTTTAAGAAATGTCCTGATCTGCACGCACACCACACGGGGGGTTGGAGAATCCCAGAACTCGCCTGCGGACCCTGCTCTCGGGCTGCCTCCGTTTCCCCACGCGCACGGCGGCCTCTAGGCTCTGCCCGCTGCCGTAACGGGGACTGGCTCCCCTCCCACAGCCCGGCCCTCAACTTGTCCCCGGACGGGTCTTGATCTCGACGCCCTGCCTGCCTCCGCACAGCCCCTGCAACCCTTCGGCTTCCTCGTCCCACCCACTTGGCTCCGGTTCAGGTGCACGCCCGGGTTTATTGCGACATGCTTTATGCTACTGAACTTTGCTCTGATTTCTTTCTTTACTGTCCTGCCTCCTGTTCTGACGATGCTTTCTTTTCTTTTCTTTTGCAGTGATAGATCGCCTCTTCAGAAAATGCATTTTCCTCATTTCTTTTCAACCATTCTGTCTCTGGGCCAGCCCTGGATTAACTCTTAAGCAATATAAGCACGTGCTTAGGGCACCAAGGGAAGGGGGGCACCACAGAATACCAGAGTACCACAAATTTTTGCATTTGCATTTTCCCCTTTACAAGTTTTATTTTTAAAAAATGCATAAAACAGTGATGAAAATTTGTATTTCTTTCTGTTGCCCTAGTTATAAGTAAGTAATTGCCTTATATTGCTTGCTGCTGTTTAGTGTTAAATATTTTTATTTTTATTTTTTAATATATATTTATATCCCGCCCTTTTTCCCCTGCAAGGAACACATAATCCTCCTCCCCTCCATTTTATCCTCACAACAACCCTGTGAGGTAGGTTAGGCTGAGAGTCAGTGACTGGCCCAAAGTCACCCAGTGAGCTTCATGGTTGAGTAGGGACTAGAACCCAGTTCTCCTGAGTCCCAGTCCAACACTAATCACTATGCCACACTGGCTCTCTATAATAAACAGTTCATATTTAATCTAGTTGTGTGTTCTGGCATGGGGGCTGGCTTTGAAGAAAACTGAGTTTTCAGTGTCTTATTTCACCTTCAGCACTTATTGAGTCTTGATGTCTTGCCAGCTAAGCAATGGAAGGGCCGAGGGGGCACCATTATTGGGCTGTGCTTAGGGCATCAGCTGGCCTTAATCCGGCCCTGCGTGCAGGGCATGTGCAGACAGCCGGCCACCGCATAATGCCCTGCTGAGTTGACTAGGAAGCCCTGCCTTCAAAGCTCTGCTGGGATTTCAAACTCAGTGGGAGTGAAGCCAGCCCTTCTCTGCATAACCTACCTCAAAGGGCTGTTGGGAGGATAAAATTGGTGTGGGAACCATGTGCACAGCTCTGAGCTCCCTGGCAGGAGGGTAATAATATAATGTAATAATTTTTATTATAATAATTGCTGTCGTAATTATTATTTCCTGCAAATTTTTAAAGTACCTATGGACATGTGCAGAGTGTCTTTCCTTTGTGAAGGGAACCAGCTTCCATTTTTAACAATGAACCTAAAAAGGACCTCTGAGAATGTGAATACCTTTCCACTCTGACAGGGTTTATCTTTTGGGGGAGGGCTCCATGTAAAAAGTGCCTTTGAACATGTGCAGAGCGTCATGTTTTGTAGGGTAACGTTTTTGGGGTTTGTTTTTAAAACCCTGCATTTTACGGAAAGTAAGGAAAAAATACTGCAAATAGCCATCACATTTGGGAGGAAAAAAATATTTACTGGTGCAGATTGAAATTTTGGCTAGGCCAGTAAATTTCTGGCCTGGCCAGCTGACAACCCTAGAGGGCTAAGGCACACAACCGGCTGGCAAGTTAAGAATGTAGACTGAGCAAATCCCTACATGCAGTTTGACACATAGCAAAGTGGTTGACAGATTACTTCATCCTCTCACTGAACTTGCAGCTCTCATCAACACACATTTTCTTTATTGGCATAAAGGTGACAAAAAGCGAGTTGAGCAACTGCACAATAATTATGGGTTATGTCAGTGCGCAGCAATCACTGTGGAAAGGGCGGGGCGGGGAGCAAGATGATCCAGTGAACTACAGGGCAGGGTATACTGCTAGGAGGGTAGGATTTATGGCAGGCCTCCTATGCCGTCAGTATTTCTACACAGGCCAAAATTCAACAGTAGGAGCTTTGCTTCAACAAAGAATTTCCAGGATGAGGACAGCTATACCCGTTAAATTTCTATCTGGTGCATGGCTGTTAAAGGCACAGGATCCCTGCACAAAAAAGAGGGAGCAACTCCTAGCACTATCCTGACCGTTGATGAAGGCAGCAGACTTGGACGACCATTCCCTGGACCCAGATACATCCCCAAGAAAATTTGCTTACCATTTTGAGCAGCTTCCTGACAATCTTGCACATGTGTGTGTGTGTGTGTGTGTGTGAACTTGCTTGGGTGCTTGCTACTAGGCACTGATGGTCAACTGATGTTCTTAGAACTTGGACTGCAGATCCCAACTGCATTAGCAATTGCGTGACAGCCGTATCTGGATCAGGTCCTTGGTGGGCTGGGGGTGGTTATGGAGCTTTAATCCTTTGTGCCCGTCCCCCACTCCAGTCCCAATCCGGATCGTGTCCTCAGTGCACCTGCTATTACGTTTTCAAAACCATTCACACAATTGCTAATTGCATGAATAACATCTCTCATTTCACCTTTAGATGCTTACCTCTTCCAACAGGCATTTCATTTCTAATCCGGCGCTTGGATTACTAAATTTATTGCTGTCTCTTTAATATTTTTAGGGCGCAATCCTATGCAGCATGCTTAGACATGTTTTTTCTGTCTAAACATGCATAGAATTGTACCCTTAAACTTTTAATATTTTGATACTTTCATTGCTGTATTTATTGTTTTGCTTTGTAAACTTCTCCAAGGGCATCTGCCAGTCTGGTGGTATATAACTTTAATAAATAAATAAGTAAAGGGCATCAACTTATGTTTGTGCTTTTGAAACAACTGCTAGTAACATATATTTAAAACGTCTGCCTGCACATGTAAGTCCCACCACTGCACTGTGCTTATGACAGAGGGATCCCCTTCAGGAGCAAATGTTTTTTTCTAGAGGGAAAACAATAAAGAACAGAGATGATGTTCTTTATCCCACAGAGCAGGCATTCTGCAATGGGCCCAACAAGGCCCAGCTTCCCGGTTCAGATTCCAAAGGGTACCATGATTTAAGAAGGCTTCGCTAAAGCCAGATGCACAAGGAGGGGAGGGAATGGAAGGGGAGGAGGAATGGGCACAAGGCTCATTCCCAGTCCAATAAAACTGGCATTGGCTGGGTTCAGAGGGCAGAGAATGATAACCCACACTCAAGGGTTGAATATGGGTTGAGTGTGGGTTGTCATTGAACTGTTGGTGGTTGTTGAAATGTGGGTTATCATGTTAACTGAACCCAGCTGTGCTAACAAGCCATGGCTTGTTAACCATGAACAACCCATGAAGAGAAGCCATGGTTGTTGGGTTACAAACTGTGGGTTGTTCACCATGGTTTGTTATCTCAGCTGGGTTCAGACAACACGGTAACCCACGTTTCAACAACCACCCACGGTTTACATGGTTCAACCCACACGCCGCAACCCTTGAGTGTGGGTTATCCAATGTTACATCTGAACCAAGCCAATAGTAATTCAGCAGCAACAGCAGGAAAACCCACTGGCTCAAAATCAATCTAACCTTATAAACCAGTAGTGTTGAACCAGCCCGAGGGCCCAATTCCACTGTGTTGTTGCTTTTAAAATAAAACTGCACACATACACATGGTTCTCTGCCTATGTAAGATGTGTGTAATGGAAACTATATTTGGGTGTCCCTACCTAAGAACAGAATGGAAAATAAGGGCTGGTACTTACAAGGTATTTTGCACTCGGGCGTGAATACAAAGTGCATATGTACAGTCAGGCATATACAAAATACACTGGTGAATTGATTCTGAACATTTCCAAATATTTATAGCAGGGGTTCAGAACCTCTGGCCCAGGACCAAACTTGGCCTTCCTGAAGTCCCAGTCGTTCCCCAGTTTTTGTGCAGTTTTTTCCACATTCTAGAAGGTTGAAATGCCTCTACGAAGGCTTAGTTTGGGGCAGTAAGAGCTTTAAGCTAGAACATGCTGGTATTTTGGTATTTGGTCCCACCCCCTTTTTGCTCCTGCCACTTTTGCCTTCAGCCCTGAGCACCACTAGTATGCCCCCTCCCCAAAAGCTTTGAAATTCGGCCCTGGGGCTGGTTCAACACTCCTGTTAGTAGTAACACACTTCAGGATACTTTCAGGTAAGAAGGACACATCACCAATCCTGGTGGGCTGTAGTTCTATAGAGCAGTGTTCTCCAACCTTGTAGCTGGCTGGGGCATGCTGGGCGTTGTAGGCCAAAAACATCTGGGGACCCAAGGTTGGAGAACACTGCTATAGAGGATATTGATTACAGCTGTTATCAGCATTTTTCCAACTTCACCGTTGTCTCTTGCAAGAAACAACTGCTGAAATAGGATGTATTTCCTAACTAGATTTTTCTGCTAACTTGAATTTCATTTTCTTATTTAAAACACCACAACAGAGTTTACACAATCTGTA
Source organism: Shinisaurus crocodilurus (assembly GCA_021292165.1). Lineage (NCBI taxonomy): Eukaryota > Metazoa > Chordata > Lepidosauria > Squamata > Shinisauridae > Shinisaurus > Shinisaurus crocodilurus. Next base: position 41,165 of record JAHFWL010001233.1, on the reverse strand, counting down.
AATGACCCCTTAAAGGAAGCTTTTTTAAAATGAGAAATGATTGTCTCGTCTTAAATATATTTCCTCTTCAATAAATCCCCCTCCGCCGCATGTGGAAAATATTTTTTAAGTGGGAGGAAAGAAATGGTAGTGATGAAAAGAAAGAACTTGTATACATTTCTTTTTCTTCTATTTTTAACTATATTATAAATATTTTTTTCAAGCAAATGTGTACATCAAAATACAACATGCTACTACAAACTTTAATAAAAGGAGTCTGATATGTTTTGAAAACATCTACTTTCTGTCATTTTTTTTAATGACTATATAACTGATTTATTTATTTATTTTCACATTCCCATAATTCATCTAACCAATCCTTTATAGGTGGCATCTTTGGACCGGGCAGCCCTTCAGAGGGCAGATACTAATAGGGCAGTGTTTATCAACTTTTCATATCTTACATTCCACCAATCACTCTATCAAAGAAACTGGGACCCACCATGATAGCTACAAAAAGCCCACTTTCTTCCCCAGAAAGACACAGATATGTTTACAGGCCTTCTGTTATTATATTTAGCATTTACGGTACGTTTTCTGGACATTAAAAAATTGCAGTACTATTGTTGGGAGTCAATCACATTGCTATCGCTTTGAAACACGAACAAACATAAATAATAATTCCATTAGTAATTGAAAATTGTAATGATACTGTTGAGTATAAATTTTTACTGCCACGGTAACTGTCAAACACAAAGATAATAAATAAAAAATTGCAGCAGTACTATTGGGAATAAATTTTATTGCTATGCCTAAAACACGAAGGGCAGAATCCAACGGGGCACTTCCACTCCTGCTGTTTCTCTTCCGCCCCGCCGAGTGCATTGCGCAAGTGCCCCCCACCACCATTTGCGCAATGGCGCTTTGGCATTTCTGAGGCAACCCCGAAACGAGTGGAAACCCTCATTTCTGGAAGGGGGCAGGTTTGTGGAGCTCACATAAGGGAGCTCTGCTGACCTGCCTCCTTCCGGAAATGAGCGTTTCCATTAATTTCAGGGTTTCCGCTAGGACAGTGTTCTCCAACCTTGGGTCCCCAGATGCTTTTGGCCTACAACTCCCATGCTGGGAGTTGTAGGCCAAAAACATCTGGGGACCCAAGGTTGGGGAACACTGTGCTAGGAAGTGCTAAATCTCCCTTGCGTAAGCGGTGGGTCCCACTTGTGCAACACAGTCGGCCGGACCCACCGCTCACACAATGGAATCGGCGGGGCAGAAAAGAATCGGCCGGGACATAAGTGCCCCATTGGATACTGCCCATTAAAACAAAAATAATAATTCCATTAGTCGTTAAAAGGGTTACTACTAGTATGCCAAAAGGTCACTGATGGATAATCTGTGGCAGGTAGGGTCAGCAGGAGAAGTCACATTACTCCTGCAGGTCGTGGGGACTGAGGGAGAGCAAATTCTTGGTAATTGTTACGAAAAACCCGCATCCCACTAGGCTATTTATGCATCCCACCGGTGTAGCAGCGGCTGTGAAACCACCGAAATACAAGACAGCTTCAACCAGAGGAGTGTCCTCTGCAAAGCAGGACACATGGCCATCCTATGGATACAGCCTGGACAAATCTGGATTTTATTGCCCCACCCACTGCCCCATGACTCTGATGATCAGATCAGTATGACACAGGGAATGGTTAGCATCTCTCACTCAGACTGGTACACCCCCCTTTCTAAAGGTTATTGACCTAGTCCAGGGGTTCTTAACCTGTGGGGTACGCCTCCCCAGGGGAGGTTTGGACTGACTCCAGCGGAGGTGTGAGTGTAGCCCCTCAACTATAAATTGTTCATTTTACAAGTACATAGCAGCACAGCTTGGCGGTTGGCCCAACCTTATTTCTTTCTACTAATCTTATTTATTTCTTTATTTATTATATTTATGCATCGCCCATCTGGCCAGACATCCGGCCACTCTGAGCGATGTACAGTCCAATAATCTTGGGAGCTACGCCGTTCATGTAATTGAATATGCTTTTTTTTTTTTTTTAGTCCAGAGACAGAGCATAAACTAAAAAATGCAAACTCGTCCTGCCTAAGCCTAAATTTGGGGCCGTTATGACTAGGTCATAAGATTTTTCACAAGGGAGGTGTGACACCAAAAGGTTAAGAACCACTGACCTAGTCAATCTTTTGTGATGATTTTGGTCCATGGATATAAATGATAGATTTGGGGACTAGCCTGAAACCAACTTCAATCTGCCGAGTCAGTCAACACTTGCTGTTTTTACAGGAAGCTCAGGCTCTCCTCTGCTGCAGCGGCCCCATCCAGAGGTGGTGTCAGAGGGCAGCCCACTAGGGCTGGAGCCCCGCATCTTTCATTTGGAGCCTGAATCTCTGGGAGGCCCTCTGCCCCACCACCCTGCTGTCCATGGGCACTTGCTGCAATAAAGGTCCAGGGGCCCTGATGATCTCTGTTGCATCTGATCCCCCTGGACGAGCCGTCTTTTTGCCCACAGGTGCTTCCCCTCCTGCTGCCCTCGCCCTTGAATCTTTCTGCCTGAGGTTTTTTTTTCCTGAAATCAAATGCTCTCCTCTCCCCTGTCCATGCATCCCTTTTCACACATAGGGATGTCCTTAGGAGGCAGGGTCCTTTCAAGACACACACACACACACACACACACACACACACACACACACAGACTTTAGAGCATATGTATATTAGCATATGCAAATTTGTATATATTTTTTTTTTGTCCTGTGGGCCTGAACCCCAGATCTTTTTGGTACCTAGCACCCTCGCTGGACCCATCTGATCTTAGGAGACGTCCACAAATTCCCAGGGGTCGATCAGTGTCCGAAATAAATGAATATCTCTAAATTATCATCTATTACTACATTGTCTCGCTGTAGATCTAGTTCCAAGAAAAACTGTGAGGGATCCTCTTCTCCCCTGATCCTTTTTACCACAACCTGCCCTGCCCCGCTCTGCGGGCGTGCACACACACACCCAAACCCATTAATTAAGTAATCAGCATGACTAATCAAAATCATTTATCAAAGTTTATGACTGGGGCTTTCTAATTGGATTTTAATAGGCACTGTCCCTTGCGAAAGGGTGCTCTGTGCTGATAGCGCTATCGAGATCTGCGTACATCTACTTACAGGAGCAATGGACTTGAGATGATTTGCCAGTGATTAAGTGGTTTCTGTGCTACGTAGTCCTGAGGAAGTGAAATCTTAATTAGAAGTTCTCATAAAGCCAACTGTCACACAGTTATATCATAGCCGTCTTGGTTCTTTGTTCCGGGACCTTCCCATGAAGCCCTGGTGAAGGTGTCACCCTCTGATGGATGTCAGGAATTGGGGGACCGGATGCCTTTGTCCCAGATGGTCTGAATCGGCACCTGCAAGGCAAGCAGGCCACAAGAACTGGATGTTGATTTCGCCAGCATGCTATTTATTTGTTTTGTTTTATTTGCAGCATTTATATACCGCTCCGCATCTCCCAGGGGAGGCGGGTGAGTGACTCCTGTGTCGGTGGGGCTCCTGATCCATTGCATCTTTTTGTTTGAGTTTCGTAGGAGCTGTCCACGGTGCTCCAGGGTGGTGAACCTATTTTGGGAATCGGTTACAGCACCAGGGATAGCTCCTATAAAGCTCCAAAAAAAAAAAAAAGAGCAATGGATAAGGAGCCCCACTGACATCTACATAAAGTCCAGAGTGGTGAACAATAAAAGACAAAATTATTATTGGTCTATTATATTATTATTCTTTCTTTCATTTCTATACCACCCAGTAGCCGGAGCTCTCTGGGCGGTTCGCAGCAGTTCATAACACAGGTACAATAATAGGATGGCTGCCTATTAGCTGCCGAGCCATGTTCAAGGTTATGGCATTGTCATTCAAAGCCCTAAACAACTTAGGACCAGGATACCTAGCAGACCGCCTTCCCTCTCATATACATCCAATCAGCCATTAAAATCATCCGAGGAGGCCTTGCTGCTGATCATTCCAAAATTATCAGAAAGTCGCCATGCAATATCTCGTGTCTTCTCGCTAGCGGCACCCACCCTGTGGGGGAAAAAAATTCCCTCGTGTGGTTCAGGAGGCAGAAAAGTTGGCATCTTTTAAACGCCTCCTGAAAATGCACCTGTTCACCCAGGCTTTCCCTGGCCCATAATTAAATTGTCCATGCTGTCCCATTTTTACTGCTCCTGTTCTGCTGTGCATTATTATATATCATTATTGTAATTATATTGTTTTTAAAATTGTATTTTAATTGTGATTTTAATATTTATATGGAAACTGCTTAGGGATTTTTAAAAAATATTTAACAGTATAGAAATAGTACCAACCAATAAATAAATAAATAATACAAATACAATAATAAAATACAGCATAACATTCCAATATGCAAAATTTTAAAACAGTTTAAAGAGCTAAAACAATTTCAATTAAAACAAAAACAAAAACTAGACCTGTTAAAACAGCTGACATGTCCCATCATATGCCATTAAATGCCTGGGAGTAGAGGGCAGTCTTAATCTGGTGCCGAAAAGATGACAATGTTGGTGCCAGGCAGTCCTCAGTGGGGAGATCATTCCATAATCGGGGGGCCACCACTGAGAAGGCCCTCTCCCTTGTTGCAACCCCTGAGTCTCCCTTGGAGGTGGCACTTGGAGGAAGGCCTCAGATGTAGATCATGGTGTCCAGGTACATTCAGGTCAGGAGAGGCATTCCATCAGGTACTGCAGTCCCAAGCTGTGTAGGGCTAAAGAGAAAAAGAATAAAACACAATATTAAAAACAGAATATCAATAAAAACAGTGGCTGGTCAACCAAGGAAGGCTTCCTGAAATAAAGATGTTTTCAGGAGATGCTGGAAACCACACAATGTTGGTGCCTGCCTGACCTCCAGATGCAGGGAGTTCCACAGAAATGGAGCTGCCACACTGAAGGCTCTTCTCCAATCAGACAATAGGTCCATGTGGAGCCACCAGGAGCATGCCATCTGAAGACCTCAGTGACCGGACAAGTTGATAAGGGAGAAGCGTATCCTGTGTGTTTGTTCTGGCACCTCCATAACATGTACATTCGTAAATAAACAGAGTATTACATACCCAGCTTAAGTCTCCAATGTGCTCATCTCCAAAGAAGCAAACTCTTTAAAAAGTTCCCCTGAACTTTCCCCTGCTTAGAAGTGTGAAGTTAGGATTGTGTTAAAAAGAAAAGAAACCTCAAATCTGATCTATGTCCAACCTCTGTCTAAGACTAAAGCTGGTGGTGTGCAGGACAGGGCCTTCCCAGTGGTGATGCCTGGGCTTTGCAAGTCCCTCCCCACAGAAATCCCACCGGTTCCCCTCTCAACCTTTTGAAAGGCTGTGAAAACAGCTGTTTTTCAGTGGGTGTGTCAAGTCTCCTCCATCTTTCATCACTGGACGTTTATCTTAATTTGTTGTTGGATTGTATTGCTTAGTGATTTCTTAGTGTTTATATATGTTGTTTTTAGTAGTGATCGTAAACCTCTTTGAGGACTATTTCTTTGGTGCAGTGTAGTGGTTAGAGTATTGGACTGGGACTTGGAAGATCCGGGTTCTAGTCCCCACTCAGCCATGAAGCTCACTTGGTGATTTTGGGCCAGTCACTGACTCTCAGCCTAACCTACATCACAGGGTTGTTGTGAAGATACAGTGGAAAGGAGGAGGATCATGAAAGCTGCCTTTGGTTCCTTCCAGGAAAGAAGGTGGGATATAAATGTAATAAATAGATACATACATAAAGCAACATCTGAATGTTGAGATGAAAGGTCCCCTCTCAACCTTTCAAAAGGTTGAGAGGGGAACCGGTGGGATTTCTGTGGGGAGGGACTTGCAAAGCTCAGATAAAGAACTAATCTTATCAGAATTCTTTTAACTTCCCTCAAAATTCCTACAAATATGTCACCATTCTACTTTGTTCCTGAAAAGCCTTAGAGACATAATCTGGCTTTAGCAGATGCTTACTGAGACATCAGGAGCAAAAATGCACATGCGTGTGTGTTTGGGTGTGGAAGACTGTCTGATGTACACATCACTGTGTGCTTGAAACGACTGCCCTGTTCTCTTCTCTCTGAGTCGAGGAAATGTTTCATGCATTCACTACATACCTCAAGTTGCACTAAGAATATCCCCCAAGATAAAAGAGATGGGCCATTCCCTGCACATATGAACTCCTTCTACACATCAGAGCTCCATGGTGCATTGCAGCGTGGCCACTGTATTTACCTTTTCCAGTGCTTTTATCCAAAACTTTGAGGGCTGGTAGAAACTTGCTTTAAAAGAAAATCAACACTGGGATTCTTCAGATCTCCATGGATTGTCCTATGCTTCTATAATTCGCAGTGCAAGTGATAATCAAGTGTTCCCTGGCCTGAATTGTTTCACATGCTGGATCAGACCAAGGGTCCATCTAGCCCAGCATTCTGTTCACACAGTGGCCAACCAGCTGCCCACAAGCAGGACATGAGTGCAACAGCACCCTCCTGCCCATATTCCCCAGCAACTGGTGTACAGAGGCATACTGCCTCTGATACTGGAGGTAGCATATAGCCATCAGGACTAGTAGCCACTGATAGCCTGCTCCTCCATGAATTTGTCCAATCCCCTCTTATAGCCCTCCAAGTTGGTGGCCAATGGCCATCACTTCATCGTGTGGAAGTGAATTCAATAGTTGAACTGTGCTGTGTGAAGAAGGACTTCCTTTTATTGGTCCTGAATCTCCCACAAATCAGCTTCATGGGATGACCCCTTTGGGTTCTAGTTTTATGAGAGAGGGAGAAAAATGTCTCCCTGTCCACTTTCTCCACACCATGCATAATTCTGGACACCTACATCATGTCTTTCTTCACTCGCCTTTTTTCGAAGCTAAACAATCCCAGCTCTTGTAACCTTTCTTCATAGGGGAGTTTCTCCAGCCCTTTGATCATTTTAGTTGCCCTTTTCTGCACTTTTCCCATCTCTACAATATCCTTTTTAGGTGCAGTGACCGGAACTGTACAGTGCGGTCACACCATAGATTTGCATAAGGGAAGTATGATCTTGGCAGTTTTATTTTGAATTCCTTTCCTAATTATGCTCAACATGGAATTTGCCTTTTTCACAGCAGCCGCACACTTGGTTGACATTTTCATCCACCACAACCCCAAGATCTCGTTCTTGGTCAGTCACCGCTAGCTCAGATCCCATCAGCTTATACTTCAAGTTCTGGATTCTTTGCCGCAATGTGCATCACTTTACACTTGCTTACGTTGAGAAAGGGGTTCCTCACAGTACCATTTTAGCCTCACAAGAAAGGTAGGACAGGTGGATAGCGACTTTCCCAAGGCCACACACACGGAGCAGGAATGTAGCCTTAGTCTCCCGCTCCCAAGCCCAGTGCTCTGGCCACTGAACCATGTTGACTCATTTATCCTGTACATTTTCATTCCACATATTTAAAAAAAGCCACGATCCCCTAAAGTGGCTCCTTTACAAATGGGTAAAATGAAAGTGCAAGAGAAACCAGAATAAAAGGTGGAAGATTTATTCCAAACAGTTATTAACATGGAATTCATTCATCCCTTGTGGATTTCTCTCCTACTCCTCCTGCTCCAAGGACTAGATCTGCGTAACCAATTTAAAGTCATCATAATAATCAGATTCTGCTTCGCCAGCAAAGGCAAGATAAAAGTGCAAGATACGACCTCTTTTTTTTTTTCCTTGCAAGTTCCTTGTCACCCTGAACTTTTCTGCTGGCTTGCAGTAGCAGTTGTCCTCTGTTGAAGGCAATAACACTCCCCACTACAGGGTTGACTCTTTCAGTAAGGATTTTCTGCTGCAGTGCACGATTGTTCCTAATGATTTTATGGGACTGTGCTAGACATTAATAGCCACTTGGGGCAATTATTTCAAAAGAAGCTTTGTGTAGCGAGTTGCTGGCTTCTTCTGAACAACGGCACAGGTGCTGAACCAGAAGCACACACACACATAATCCTCCTGGTGTACCTCATTTATTTTTATGTATTTTAGGATATATCACCCTTCATCAATTGATCCCAAAGTTGTTTTTAAACATATATTCCTTTCCAAATTGCACCCATAGGGTAGTCAGTTCAAAAATGCCATGCAGGGCTCTGTACCACCACCTGTATAATTTAGATTGTAAACTCTTTGGATTGGGACCCTGCCTTTTGCTTATGCCACCCAGTGATGTATGTATGTATGTATGTATTTAATGCATTTCTTAGCTGCCTTTCAAGACTGCAGTCTTCCCAAGGCAGCCTATAAAACAAAACATACAATTCCGTATCAGTAAAACGCATTATGATTCATAAATCATAATAATCTCAAGGAGCGTCTCCAGCAACACCAAGTAGGCTGCTCAACAAGATCTGCCACAGACGGCCTTCCCCTTGTCCCTTCAGCCAGAGTAGCTAGACTGGTGGGGACTAGGAAGAGGGCCTTTTCTGTGGTGGCCCCCGTACTGTGGAGCTCTCTCCCGAGTGACCTCCACCATGCCCCCTCTCTGCTGAGCTTCCGCCGCTCATTAAAAACTTGGCTATTCAGGCAGGAATATGGGGTGGGCTAATGATTTTAAAATTTTAAAATACATTTTGTTTTAAATGTATTTTATCCTGTTTTATCTTGTGTTTTTATCTGTGTACATCGCCCAGGGTGGCCGGTTGCCGGCCAGATGGGCGATAAATAGATATAATTAATTAATTAATTAATTAATTAATTAAAAATATTACTTTAAAACCAATTTTGAAATGAACAGGGTCCTTGAAGTTGCCCACCAAAGTTAGCACCTGGACAGCAACCTGAGCAGGCATCACCTAGTCATGGTGAGATGTCCTGTATTTCTATTTAAATTATAGTTCTCATTTCTAAATCTACAGCTACACATATACACGTGCATGTACAAAAGTTATGCAAATGGCTGTCCTCTTTTGTGGTAATGCATTTCCTCTTTCTTGGTGATGTGTAAGCTGCCACCCTAAAATAGGATCAATGAAAAAACAAGAGGGGAAGGCACTTGTGTGTACATTCACATTCATATTATTTTTAATCTCAAGTTCTTTTTCTCATGAATATGAAATATTTGCAAATTTTGGTACATTCTTACTGGAAACTAACCGAAATGAAATTCTCATCTATTTCTAACATCAATCAACATCCTATACTGTTCACCTGCAATCTGTCTAACGTGAATCCAGCTTCTCTCTTCCCACTGCAGTCCCCCACACACACACCTCAAATCTGCCCCAAATCTGTACACCCTCTGGAGCAGATTTGGGGTGGATGGGTGCAATGTGGTGCTATAGGGAGGGGGGGATCTGTTCCACCAGCGGTTCCCTCCTGCTGGCGGAACAACACGATTGGATGCAACCCAAAGATCATCCAGGAGTGGCACGGAACAACACGATTGGATGCAACCCAAAGATCATCCAGGAGTGGCAACGCTATTATTCATACAGCTACAGAACAGGTGTAGCACTCCCTCAAGTGGATCAGTGAATGTTCAAAATGCTACAAGATTCTTGCAGCCTTGTAATCTCAGAAGAACGCAGTAATTGTGCAACAGAGTTATCTTTATTTTACATGGGGTGGAGATGAGTTATCAGAATAAATAGAAAGGGGTCAAAGATTCTGATTGGGAAACTCAAATCAGACAAATATCTACGTCACCTGAGTTTGCTTTCTCAGAAGAACAGGTTTATTTTCTAGGAGTGGGACCTCGGTGTGAAAGTTTGTGCTGCATTGCATCAGTCACAGGAGCAATGGCCTTTAGAAGCAATGCTTCAGCGCTACAAGACGTGGTATTGCAGCTGGTTGTCTTGGGCTGCAAGCCTATACACACTTACCTGGGAGAGTAAGCTCCACTGAACTCAATGGGACTTACCTCTGAGTAGATATGTGTGCAGGACTACACTGTTTATAATAGGATGGCTGGCTGTGAGCTGTCTGATGTGCATTATGACTCTGAGAATAGATGATTCTTGTGTCTGTGAATTAGGTAGGTTACGTGTGGGTGGGGTTGCACTCCCCCTGAAAGAATTCAGGGATGGGTGAGAAATTTGTACTCCTTGAACCATCTTTGTCACTGGAGTCTAGAAGTGCCTTTCAGCAGCTCTGGCTGGTGTGCCAACCAGGACTGTTCCTGGATGGTCCGGCCACAGTGACCCACGCATTGATAACCTCAAGACTGGATGACGACAGTGCTCTCTGTTGGGGCTTCCCTTGAGAGATCAAGGCCTTGTGCTTGTTCCGTCATTTGCACATGCACATCAGATGGCAACCAGGGAGAAGGCCTTTTCTATTTCGGTGCCCCCTCCTTTGGAATTCTCTCCCCCTTGCAGGCAGTGTGATAAGTGCCAACCTTGATGCTGTTTTGGCGCTTGTTAAAAACCTGTCGGTTTACCCAGGCATTTGCAGAATTTCAATACCTAGTCTAGTACATTTTCCGGGTTTTGTCTTTGTATTTTATCTGTTGTGTTAATCAATTTTGTACACGGCCCTGTGATTTCGCAATAAAGGGTGGTATAGAATCATCATCATCCTCGTCATCGTCTAAACAGTGTTCAATACTTTCCAACAAGTATATGAAAATCAGGTCTCCCTGCCGGTTTCTTAAAATTTGTATGGTCAAGAGTAACAAGCCAGAGAGAAGGATTCAAGCCTAACCTAGATGTCTATGTGCAGGGAGGATTGTTTTTGTTTTGTTTTTTACATAAGGGAACACAGAATCATATAGCATAGCTCTCAAATCCAGGACCGCAAACCAATTTACAGAAAAAGCATATCGTTCTGTCCTCTAGGAATGTACCATCGCACATTGCAGAGGTGGTGCCTTACATGGTTGAATGCTCCCCCATGTGATTTTTTTTATTAAAAAAAAAAACTTGCCCAAAGAAAACTAGCATGCCACTCTAGGCTTCCATCCCTTTGACATGCTACTTTTCCACAAGCAGGGAATTTGACACATTTTTTAAAAGCAAGTTTCTAATCCTGTCAAGGCAGGCTTGAAAAGGTGTGTAAAATGAGGTGAGAAGAAAAGCCAGCTTGGGATCAGGGGCAGATCAGGGATCAGTGCTATGGATAGCTTTGTTTCCCTCTCCATGGCCAGCAGAAGCAAGTCTAACCACAGAGAGGAAATTATTCAAATTAAGCAGAGATATGGAAACATACTTTGCATAGCCCGTGCATGTTGAAAAATGCCGCTTTCTTGGTGCTGAATTTGGATCGCCACAGAGTTTTGACGTACACATGGATGTATTTGAGTGCATGGCCCTGCTTTTATAATCTCGCTTCCTTCCTTCTGAACCCTTCCAAATCCATCTTCATCTTTTCGGGGACCAACCTTGCTGCAGACGGTTTAGGCATTATTCAGAATTAACCGTTAGCTGCTCTACCTGAGATGCATTTGGCCCAAGGTCAAAATAAAAATCGAGGCGGGGTAGGCAATGATGGATTGCTAATTACTTCGAATGAGACCTTCTTCCATGCTCGCTGCCTTGCCGGGTCAATGTTCTACTTATTACTAGATTTTGGGGGGGAGGGGGAAGAGAAGGAGGGGGAGGAGGCAGTAGATTAATTCCTCCGCAGCTCTCAGTGTTTCTAACCAGTCAGTTGACTGACAGTTCTAAGTGCCACGGTCTTTCAAAACAAACATGAATCCCAGCCCACAGGGCACGTTAGAAGCCCCACTGAACCGTCCGCCTTTGAAAAGTGACACCAGGCAATCCTCACCAGCACTACAAAGTGCACTTTTGTGTTATTAAGCTCAGGTTGGCATAATTGGGAAAGAACAGAATGAAAGAATAGGAGGGCCCTTCCCTCAAATAAGTAATGATGAGAAGGAAAGCTATGTGGAAAGACTCTTATGGGGAATACCCAAGACTTGCATAAGAATGGGCCGGCTGATTTTCACTAGATTATTCATTTCATTTATTTCATTTCTATATCGCCCAATAACCGCAGCTCTCTGGGCAGTTCTCGCCAAAAAAGAAAAGAAAGAAAAATAAACCCAAAACATAACATAATAGAAACATCGTATAAAATCTTTAACATGCAACAAAAAATTAAAACGATCTAAAGCAGTTAACAATACAGTACTAGGACCTGATCGATCGTAGTAGAACAGTACAGTCCTAGGAGCTGACATTAACAGGCCCATCAGATTCCCTCAAAGGCCCAGGAGGAGAGAAAAGTCTTAACCTGGCGCAGAAAAGATGACAATGTTGGTGTGTGTGTGTGTGTGTGTGTAATAGTGAATTTATTCTCCAAATGTGGATCCTTACACAGTCAAAATGGGACCATTGGAGCACAGGAGGGAAGTGTTAGCAGGCATAGGGAAAGCTCAAGGAGTGCAGAAATAATAATAAAAAATCTTTGGAGGGAGGAACCTAGGGGGAAACCCACAGAAACACCCAACCAGTGATGTAGAGCCAGCGTGGCGTAGTGGTGAGAGTGTTGGACTGGGACTCGGGAGATCCGGGTTCTAGCCCCTGCTCGGCCATGAAACCCACTGGGTGACTTTGGGCCAGTCACTGACTCTCAGCCTAACCTACCTCACAGGGTTGTTGTGAGGATAAAATGGAGAGGAGGAGGATCGTGTAAGCTGCCTAGGGTTCCTTGCAGGAAAAAAGGCGGGGTATAAATATAATAAATATAATAAATAAATAAATGTAGTGGTGTTCAGGCCTCGCAGGGATGCAGCGCTGGCCCTTTCTTTTTTAGCAGGGACACTGACATCTTTTGCAGTACCCCTCAGAGCTCCTTGTTCCCCCCAAGCTTAACTGCAATCCTCACAGTCGCTGGGGGCAGGGGGGGGGGGAGATGGATTTCCCCAGCAACAATGTATTGTTGTGAGCTATCCCTGTTGTAACGCTGAGTATTCTGCGCAGGCTCGGTCTTGAATGGACCATCGAAACCCATGAGTTTTAGAAAAGCGATGCTGGCTGGGGAATACTGGGAGTTGTAGGACTTTTTTCTGTCTAAACATACTGTACATAGATTCCGCCCTAAGTTCGATTGGCAGACACCAGAGACAGGGCTTTCTCAGCGGTGGCCCCCAATATTGTGTAGGCTATACAGTTGGCCCCATCATTTCTGGCTTTGAAACAGGCCTTGAAAATCCAGTTGCTTTAAATTGTTTTTAGTGGGCAGATCTTTAAGTCAAGAATTTGGGATGGTTTGGGATGATCAGTGGCTCTCTTGCCACTGGTGTTAAATGTGGCTTTCAAATGGTTTACTTAATTTCACTCAATTTCTTGGCTGGACTTTTGAGATCTTTCTAACTAGTGTTGTAAATTATGGCAGTTTAATGAAATATATATACAGTGCCTTGCAGAAGTATTCTCTCTCTCACACACACACACACACCTTTGACTTTTCCACATTTTGTTGAGATACAACCTGGAATTGAAATGGATTCAATCGGCATTGTTACCACTTGATGTACACAAGATACTCAACACTGTGAAGGTGCAAAATATTTTTTACTGTGGCACAAAAGTTAAGAAAAACAAACTGGCACTTGTTGGTTGCATAAGTATTCACCCCCCTGAGTCAATACTTGGTAGAAGCACCTTTGGCATCAATTACAGCTGGGAGTCTTCTTGGGCAAGTCTCTTTCAGCTTTGCGCATCTAGATAGTGCAATGTGTGCCCATTCCTCCTGGCAAAATCGCTCCAGCTCTGTCAGGCTGGATGGGGACCGTTGGTGAACAGCAACTGTCATATCTTGCCACAGATTCTCAATTGGATTGAGGTCTGGGCTTTGACTGGGCCATTCTAAGACTTTCAGGTTCTTGTTTTCAAACCATTCCAGTGTTACTTTGGCTCTGTGTTTAGGGTCATTGACCTGCTGGAAGGTGAACCTCTGCCCCAGTCCCAGTCCCCTTGCAGTCAGGCCCTCAATCCTGACCAGTTTCCCCACAATATGCTGCTGCCACCACCATGCTTCACCATGGGGATGTTGTTCTCGGGGCAATTTGCACTGTTGGCTTTGCGCCACACATAGCGTTTTGTGGAAAGGCCAAAAAGTTCAGTTTGGGCCTCATCAGACCAGAGAACGTTTTTCCACATGTTTGCTGTGTCTCCCCCATGCCTTTTTGCAAACTCCAAATGGGCTTTGATATGGGTTTGTTTCAGCAATGGCTTTCTTATCGCCACTTTCCCATAAAGCCCAGCTTCGCTGAGCATCCAGGTAATAGTTGTCCCATGGATGGTTTCTCCCATCTCAGCTGCGAATCTCTCAAGCTCCTTCAGAGTTACCATTGGCCTGTTGGTTGCTTCTCCGTCTAATGCCCCCCTTAGCCAGTCACTGAGTTTTGGTGGACGGCCTTCTCTAGGCAGGGTCGCAGTTGAGCCATAGTCTTTGCATTTTGTAATAATGGATTTAACGGTGCTCTGGGGGATGTTCATAGTTTGGGATATTTTTTTTATAACCAAACCCTGATTGGTGCTTCTGCACAACTTTATCCTGGAGTTGTTTTGAGAACTCCTTGGTCTTCATGGTGCTGTTTGTTTAGATATGCTCTCCAACAAATTCTGAGGCCTTCCAGAAGCAGGCGTCTTTAATCTGAGATCATGTGGCACTGGAATTGCACACAGGTGGACTCCATTCAACTACAGCATGTGACTTCTGGAGGCAGTGGATTGCACCAGAGCTTATTTAGGCATGTCACAGCACAGGGGACAAATACTTATGCAACCAACAAGCACCAGTTTGTTTTTGTTTGCTTAACTTTTGTGCCACAATAAAAGTATTTTGCACCTTCACAGTGTTGAGTATCTTGGGTACATCAACTGGTAACAATGCCAATTGAATCCATTTCAATTCCAGGTTGTAACACAAAAAATGTAGAAAAGTCAACGGGGGGGGTGAATACTTTGGCAAGGCACTGTGTGTGTGTGTGTGTGTGTGTGTGTGTGTGTGCTACTTTGGGAGAGATTTTGGTTTGAAAGGCAGCCTAGAAATATGTACAATAAAAATAGATGTCTGGTTGTGGGGTTCCATGCAGGCTGGCTTCCCTATGGAGGAAGTTGTTGTGGTGGTGCATCATTTACAGCGCTTTGAGAACAAGAGGCATTAAATGGATGTCAGAGCATTATCACCAAGATTGCTATCAATACCTATCTCTTAGTTGTCAGCACAGTGCCTGATGCATTCCTCTTATATTTCACTAGGCTCAGGAATACCAAGAGGATGCTGAAGCTGAAGAAAGAGGCATGCAGCACAACTGTATTATGCAGGTTGACTCAGAAGTAAGGCCCGCTGCTTTCAGTGAGGCTTGCTCCCCAAAAATATTAATAGCAGCCCCGGTGGAGAGAATAAGGCCAGTGACATGAACCTGGAGGGGTTAGCGGCAGTGGCCACTTACACGTCGGCAAAAAAGAGGAAATACATGATCAAAAGAGAGGACAAAGGAGGACACCAATTTGCATAACATTTGCTTATGCTAAATTTTATGTATAGATACACATTTAGAGATGATAACTATAATTTAAATAGAAATACAATACATCTTACCATAGTGGGGAAGACCAAGTGACCTGTGTTCTTGCTCAGTCTGCTGTCCAGGTGCTAACTGTGGAAGGGCAACTTCAAAACCCATCTGTCTGCTCTCGCTCCTTATGGTTCTTTGACTTTAAACTGGACTTGGACTGGGCAGCTCTTCAATTAGAGGATGCCTTCAAATACAGGACTGTCCTCTGGTAACCTTTTTAAATAGAGGACCATCCTCTGTAAAGTAGGACACCTGGCCACCCTAGAATCCCCCCCACACACACACACACATATACAAATACAATTTTCCCATTATTAATTCTCCCGGTGGGACTAGAGATGGTATTTGTGCTGTGGAAGAAAACATACAGATACCATATGTAGGGCAAACCAACAGTTGGATGGGGCGTGGTGGGATTTAAATTGAAAACATGGTGCAGGGGTTAGCAGCTCTTCTGCTGACATCAGTCTAGCTCGACTCCAAATTCACATCAGAACCTCTATAGCCATTTCACATTTATGTTAAGTTCAGTTAACACATTTATTTATATGAATAAGTTATGCTATCACATAACTATTAAGGATGAGTTTGGAAAAGTAAAGACGTTTCTAGGGTGGTCCCTTTATCCGTATCCCACGTGGGTCTGAGACCATTTGTCATATGTGGGCACTTATTTATTTATTTTATTTATTCTATTTATACCCCGCCTTTTTTCCTGAAAGGAACCCAAGGCGGCTTCATAATCCTCCTCCTCATTTTATCCTCACAACAACAACCCTGTGAGGTAGGTTAGGCTGAGAGTCAGTGACTGGCCCAAAGTCACCCAGTGGGTTTCATGGCCGAGCGGGGACTAGAACCCGGATCTCCCGAGTCCCAGTCCAACACTCTAACCACTACGCCACACTTCCCATCATTCTTTCAACTGGTTCATTCCCACCACCCCTGGATGTCCCCCAGTGGTTTGGTTTTGGGTTGATGTACAAACGAAGTTCTGAAAAACTGCAGAGGCCTCTCCCTCCCTAGCACAGATTGAAGAAGAAGAGACTGTTTTCAAGGGACAACGCCTTGTTTATTTCATGAGTTAATGCTTCGCTTTTCAGTAGAGGCCACCACCATCATCATCATCATCATCATCATCATCATCAGGCGATCACTCGTGACCGAGTAAGATTGTCTTCCAGGATAAAAGGAGGAAATTCTAAAGAAGATTGAGTAGACTCTAGCGATGGGTCCGTAAGTGACTGTGGAGGCCAATTCTAGATCCACACAGCTTCCCACAGTGAGGACACAGGTTACCAGATAGAAGATGGTCCTGTAAAGGATTCATTTGACGTGCTTTTCGCTTAGCACGTTTCTCCCTTTCACCTTGCAACCCATGTAGCCAATACCACAGAAAGACAATCACATATAGCATCCTTCTGTCACACTCTCCACCGCCACCACACAATTGGGGAGGGGGGGTGAAAGAGCACGGACAGGTCCATTGGCCCTGCCCCTTCCACGTGTCCCCGTTGCCAGACCCACACATTGGAGGTTGAAGGAGCAGGAGCCTACTTCGCTCACGGGGGCATGCCGCATCATTTAGAGCCCTGATCTTTCAAAGTGCATGGGAAGCCTCCACGAGTCAAGGTGGTTTCCCGCGGCAGAGGTTGCCCCTCCAGCACACAAAAGGTGACAACGGCAGAGACAGAGATACGACAGAGGGGACGGAGCCAGTGGGCTCATCCCTATGCAATTCTAATTGCATCGGGGTGGGGGATGTCTGGAGAGGGCTCATTCTGATCATGACTCAGTCTCTGGCTAAGTTTAATCTTGCACTACTTCCGTGCTAACTAGCCTCCATGATGGTGTTGTTCTCGTACTTCAATCCCTTGTGGAAACTCCCCGTCTCGGTCTTCTCCGGCATTCTTCCATAATGCAGGCCTGTGGCTCACGCTGGCTCAGCTTGTCTGAGCGTGGAAAGCTAAGCAGGGTCAGGCCTGGTTATTATTACTTGGATGGGAGACCAAGTAATAATAGTTTCCTGCACTGAGCAGGGGCTTGGACTCGATGGCCTTGTAGGCCCCTTCCAACTCCATGATCTATGAATCTATGAACCCACTGTACCACTCAGTACTGCACTGTAGCTCAGTTGCATTGAAACTGGGACCTTTTGCTTTGCCTGCAGAAGCTTGTAGGTTCAATCTCTGGCTTCTCTAGGTAGGGCTGGGGAAAACCCCAAAGGCCCTGGAGATCCCCCCCCCCCTGCCAGTCCATGTAGAGCAACATTTCCGAACCTGGTGCCCTCCAGATGTTTTGGACTACAACTCCCAGCATCCCTGACAGTTGGCCATGCTGGCTAGGGCTGGTGACAGTTTATTATTAATTAATTAATGTATGTATGTATAAATAATACTTCTATTCTGCTTAATATAATAAAATCTCAGCGCAATCCTATGGCCACTAGACAAAGTCTAGACAGCCATAGGATTTTTCGGAGTCCCAGTTCCGACCTCGGTCGGAAACGTGCTCCGAGGTCGGGGCTGGGACTCTGAACGTGAAGCGCCCTCCCCACGCCCTGCAGCTGGTGTGGAAAGAAGCGTGCTGGCAAGAGCAACCTCAAAGGTGGGCTTTTGCGGGTGGGGTGGAGAGGAGGCAGGCTCTGCCAGCATACAAAGTATCCTGGCAGCACCTCACACTCCTTCCTGCCTGCTCCAAGGCCGAACACTTAGAAATTGGCCGTCTTAAGTGTCTTGCATGGAGGGAGGAGTATGGAGGCAACCTTCGCCTCCATGCTCCTCCCACCATGCATAGGATGCCCATAATCCTCCGAGTTCAGAGGGTTACGGGCAGCCTCATTGGATTGTGCCCTAAGCAGCTCACACTAAAATGCATATAGAACACAATATAAAATAATAAATACTTTAAAAAAACATTACAGCAAAGACAGCAATAAAACAGAACAATGCCGTGGCCCGTTGCAGGTCAGGGAAAGCCTGTGTAAACATATTTTCAAGAGGCATTTGAAGCTTGCCATAGTTTCTGCCTCTTGAACCACGTATGGGAGAATGTTCCAGCGGGTGGGTGCCACCACTGAGCAGGCATCGTGGTCCAAAACATCTGGAAGGCATCAGGATGGGGAAGGCTGGTGCAGAGAATACTGATCCAGATGCACAAACAGTCTGACTCAACAGAAGGCGGCAGCTTCCTCTGTGTGTCATCACAGAGATAGAGAGATGAGCCAAGGAAGCTTAGTTGAGTGAGACATGCCAAACTCCCTTGAACAACAACAACAACAAAGAAAGCCGCAAACATTTCGAGGGAGGGCTCGAATAACAGCAGGGGCCTGCCAGCTCTTCTGCTGACATGATGTATAAAAAGAAATACCAAGATATCATCTTGGGAAGAAAATAAGAAACTTTGGAATGGAAACACGGTAAATGATTTTTATTGAAATGAATATCCTGCTGTCAAATGAAAAGTTCAAGGCTTAGGTATTGATGCTTAAAAATTAAAAGTAAAAAAATAATAATACAGCCCCCAATCTTTAAGATGAGAATGTGACAGTGCTGTGAATCCACTGCCTATGTTTAAAAAGAGAAGCAGACAAATTTAGTTTTACTAACAAGGCTTAATTCTCCCTCCCTCCCTCACCCCCCCACCCACCCCGGCCACAGTTCTCGCTAGAAAGAAGTTTCATAACATTGGGCACTGCTTCCGTCTTCCTTGTATACTGTTGAATCAGTGTGACAGGGAAGTACTTTTCCATCATCAACCTCTTCAGGCATTTTCAGGTCCTTTAGATCTGCGATTTCCAAATGACAACTGAGGATCAACCAGAATGATGCAGAAGACTTTTGGGTCAAGCTGCAGAGCAGCCAACTACTTGGAAGGCTAAGAATCAATGAATATTAAGAGCTGGAGGGTTCCTTGGAGGACATCTAGTCCACCCACCTGCTAAGTGCAGAAATCTTGCAGCTACAGCATTTCTGACAGATGACAGGGTCTAGACAGCCTTAAATACCTTGCGCGAAGGAGAGCTCGCCCCCTCCTGAGGCAGCCTATTCCACTGTCAAGGCCTCTTACCGTTAGGATGTTTCTCCTCATGTTTAGCCAAAATCTGCTTCCTTGCAATTCCTAACCATTGGTTCTAGTTCTGCCTTCTGGAGCAACAGTGAACAAGTCTGCTCCACCTTCTGTGTGACAACCCTTCACACATTCGGGTATTGGAAGACAACACATTTGCACATTCGGGTATTGGAAGACAACTGTCATGCCTCCCCGCAATCTTCTCTACTCCAGGCTAAACATACCCTGCTCTTTCAGCCATATCCCCAAAAGGGAGATTTGTGTGTAACTGGCTAGTTTTAACACACATTAAAAAGGGATTCAGCTGATTTCTACAATCTAGGATGCTTTCGGTTCCAGCTCATCTCTCCCCGAGGAAGCAAGACAAAAATTCCCCATCACTTTACAAACTAGGATGGGCCACTTGTTTCCTGGCTGTTCTTCTTCACCTTTAACACCTATTGGTTTATAAGCAGAAATCTATCCGGTGGAGCTGCATTTCCAGAAGGACCCCCAGAAGCAATTGCACAATGCGAGAAATTCAGTGCCAGGAGTACAACCAAGAGCCCCTGACTCTGTGCATAGGAGCCCCTGTACACAACTGCCCTGTGCGTTGAGTAGTGATGCCGGAGAAATCCACAAGTGATTCAAATGAGTTTGGATTTCTATGAACCTGGCCTGCAGATTCCACAGCAGAGGACCAGCTTTTCCTGAGTCGCTGGATTCCATGGACTTGCGGAGCGTTTTTTCACTGTGCTAAGTTGCATAAACTAATGTGCACTTGCGCTAATTTGCTAAAACCAATGTGCATTTGCACAAGTGCACCTTAGGACTAAGGAAAATTAGCGCAAGTAGAACAAAATTCTGGTTTTTTAAAAAAATCTTATTCTGCCAGTCCATGGATGATGGAATGAAAGATGCCGGATAATCCACTAAACAGAGACGGAACAGATTTAACAAAATCAGTACATCCCTAGCAGTGAGCCACCGGGACTACAGGTAAGAGCATTTCCCTAAGCAATAAAGGAGGGGTGGAGAACCTGTGGCCCTCCAAATGTTCTTGGAGAGTTCCCAGGTTTTGGAATGACTCCGCCCACCCAGCCAGGCTGACCATTGGGTCTCCTCAACAGGAAGGAGTATGAAGGCTTCCTGTTGAGGCTGGGACTTTGCCTGGGCATCAACAGCTTTCTCTGGCTTGTTCTCTTGGTCTCACTTCCCAGCTCCTACTCAACGGCTGCCTATGACACAGCTTTGACATTCAGCAAGTGAAAGACTTTCCCAGTATGTGGGATGGTGAAAAGAAACGCGTCTTCTGATGAATTCCTGCCTGTCACGCAACTGCTAATGCCTGGGAGCCCTACCAGAAAAACAAAGAAGCATTGGCAAGTGGAGAAAGGAGAAACCAAAATGATTGAGGGTGCTGGAGCAACTCCCCTTTGAGGAAAGCTTACAATGTCTGGGGCTGTTTACCTTATGAAAAAGGCAAGTAAGGGGAGACATGATGGAGGTGTACAAAATGATGCATGGTGTGGAGAAAGTGGTTAGGGAGACTTTTTCTCCCACTCTCATAATACTAGAACCTGGGGTCATCCCATGAAGCTGAAAGCTGGGAGATTCAGGACAGATAAAAGAAAGTACTTCTTTACCCAGCATAAGTTAAACTAGGGAATTTGCTTCCACAAGATGTGGTTGCCACCCATTTGGATGCCTTGAAAGGAGGGTTAGATAAATTCATGGAGGAGAAGGCTATCAAATAGCTACTAGTCCTGATAGTTGTATGTATGCTACCTCCAGCATCAGAGGCAGTATGTCTCTATATACCAGTTGAAAACTGGGGAACTTGAGTGGGATGGTGCTATTGCACTTGTGTCCTACTTGTGGACTTCCTACAGACATCTAGTTAGCCACTGTGTGAGCAGAATGCAGGACTAGATGGACCCTTGGTCTGATCCAGCAGAGCTCTTCTTACGTTCTTATGTTTTTAACCATACTACTTAATCATCATAACTCAATAAATGGATATACTGGCTGAGATCAATAGAGCTACTTAAGGGGCATCCAAAGGTTTGGGCATATCTGCTGGAATAATTAAAATTTCCCCCTCCTTTGAACAGGAGAACCCCATGCCATATCACAATCATTTTGAAAATGTCCCTCGCTTTCAATCATGGATTGCCATGTGCATGGGGTGGGGGGCAGGCTAGTGTTCAAGCAACGCATGCTCAAATCCTCCTTGAGCACATGGAACTAGTGGTGTGGCCCTTTGGCTCTCAGCCTTTACGCCTCTGTTTTCCCAGCATATTTCTTAGAGGAGGCATGCTCAGCTTTGGGTCAATACAATGAGGCTTGGATCTCAAAGCAGGGCTGTAGCCACCAGTTGGAAGGGAGTGTTGTAGGGACCTGCTCCCTTGAGGGATATTCCAGCCAGGCCTCCTCTCTGATTTTCCACTTTTCATTTAGTGAAATAAGCCTCTAGCCCTTTTACTTGTGGAAATGCAAGGGAAAGCATACAGGCTTATTCCTCAAACTTACTTTCTCATCTGCAACTTGCTTCATAGTGGGAATTGTTGCAAGAATACATGAGATTAAGCAATATGATTTCCCAACCTGATTCTGAGAAATAACAACACTCAAAATAAGAACATAAAAAGAACCCTGCTGAATCAAACCAAAGACCTATCTAGCCCAGTATCAGGTCTGCCAAATTTCAAGCAAGGGGCCCTGTTTTAGAGGCAACTAAAAAAGGCACCCATCCTATATATGTCCCTTTGCTTTCAGTGGGAGACACATCTGTAGATTTCATAGATCATAGAGTTGGAAGGAGCCTACAAGGCTATCGAGTCCAACCCCCTGCTGAATGCAGGAAACTAGAGGAGGGGTCTCCCATCCAAGTAATAACTAGGCTTGACCCTGCTTAGCTTTCCACACTCAGACAAGCTGAGCCAGCGTGAGCCACATGGAGGTCTGCTTTTCTTCTTCCTGTAACTTCTGCATTTTCCATCCAGTTGGCATGAAATGTTCAGGTATTCTACCACTATATGCCACTGTGATACATTTGTGGCACACATGCTCAACCCAAAACTTTAACTGAAAAAAAAATAACATTGCAGATAGCCACTCTATTTCCATCTCCCAACAATCTTCCTAAAAAAAATAACGCCTTCACTAGTAATGTGAAACTCATAATGCAGCCAGCAATTGTGCAACCCTAAGGAAACAATCAAAACATTTCAAGTCTCCTTTTAATTGGTTGGGGAAATGGATCGTACATGTTTTAATCTTAAAGCTTATTTGTGCATTACGTACTTTGAATCCCCATGCAGATGAGAATAACTATTGTGCATGCACATTGTGTAAGAATTTTACTGAGAGGCAACTGACGCATGCACGCTTAAGCTGAAACATGTTCAGTTAAAACTATACCATGTCCCCCACTTGAAGCATATTTCTAACTACCGGTAATAAATTACATGAATGTATGTTATTATCTCAAATTAACTTACAGCTGCACCCTGTTCTCCATTGGAAAGCCTTTTGTTTGTTGTATATGAATTAATCCACTTTAGGGACATACTGTACATGCATGATATGATCTGAAATTGGCTTAAAGTTGCATCATGTTACCCATTTAAAGTGAATCCCTAAGCAGTGTATAGCAGAGCACCATTGTGGGGGGGAATACATTTTATGATGTGAAACTGGCTTAAAACAGTATCATGAGAGCCATTGTGGCGTAGTGGTGAGAGTGTTGGACTGGGACTCGGGAGATCCGGGTTCTAGTCCCCGATCGGCCATGAAACTCACTGGGTGACTTTGGGCCAGTCACTGACTCTCAGCCTAACCTGCTACCTCACAGGGTTGTTGTGAGGATAAAATGGAGAGGAGGAGGAGGATTATGTAAGCCGCCTTGGGTTCCTTGCAGGAAAAAAGGCGGGGTATACATATAATAAAAAAATAAAAAAATAAATGTAGTCAGGAGAGCTCCAGAGAAAACTGCCCTCCCCCAAAAATGCTGAAAATATTCCCAGTCCATCTGCATATCCAGGATACTTTCCCACAAATGCAGATATATGCTATTCACCTTGGAAACCATACATCACAGATACTCACCACATCCCTAAGTTAAAGTGTAAGCCTAGGCCCTAGGGCAACAACTAACTAAAACACCAAAAGGCAGGCAAATGCAATATTGAACCATTCCTGACCTTGAAATTAGCCAGCAGCACAGTCGCTTTAACTGTGAGGCAGCAAGAGAAGCACAGATCACTATAAGCAATACACAAACCATTCATGAAAGGAACTGGACATTCCTGTTCAAATATTTTAGCAAATGATCTTTTTATAATTCAGGGAACACTTTTGTATTTGCAGAAATGATTCATTGCAAAATACAATGCACCGGTTTGCTTTCTTTTAGAGTCCTACATAATCTTTCATGGTGGATCTGCTGTGTACATGAGCAGATTCTGATATCCATTTGAATTCTTTCAGAGTGGTGGGGCACTGTACTGTACTACTATCTGTATCCTACACAGGTGTTACCAAGGCACTATTTATGATGTGAATTTTGTTAAGTGTAGAAAGTGGTCAGAGTAAGGTACTGAGTACAGAATTCAGATCCTTGAGAATCTTAGCTTTCATTTAAAAAACAAAACAAAAAACAAGTTTCTAGACCTTATGATTAAAAATATGCTTCAAATGTCTGTGGACAATGTCTGCTAAAATCTCAGAAGCTAGAGGGGTTCCTGAAGTCCTTTTAGTTCCCTGTATAGTTTTTTGCCCCCATGATCAAGAAATGGCTGTAACTCTTATGAATTTTTTTTTTTTATAAAGGGTTAAAAAGAAGCGGAATACGTTATGCAAAATAATAAAAATGGCAGAATTTGGTGCTTTACCTTGGCACGGTATTTTTATTGATTTGTTTTTTTAAAAATTTAAAGAGAAGTACACACCTCCCTGTTCAGTGTTACAGTAGCCTTATTGATTTGTTCTAAAAGTGTGTAGACTCAGTGACCTGGTTTGCATGACACGACAGCCCACCTTGGCTTAAGAACCCTAAAATAAGCAATGGGGTTATTTGAGCATTGTTTAAACCAAACCACTCCTGCCTACTGGGTTTGCATGACACGCCAAGCCGGGCGCCATGAAAAAATGGTGCCCGCAAGTGCCCAGCAACAGCTCTTGCTGGTAAAAGTATCTCACTGTCTTTTTGTCAGGCCAGAAAAAATGAAGTATTTCACACAAGGCGTAGATATCTATGGAATTCACCTAAACAGCTTCAGCAGCAGACCAGACGAATTCATGGAGGGTAAGTCTGTCAATAGATAGAAGGCATGGTGGTTATATGATACCTCCAGGACCAGAGGCAATGGCTGGGTTCAGACATCACAGTAACCCACAATCAAGTGTTGAGTGTGGGTTGCCGTCAAACCGTGGGTTGTTGTTGAAACATGGGCTATCGCGCGTCGTCTGAACTCAGCTCCACTAACAAACCATGGCTTGTTAACCACAAACAACCCATGAAGAGAGCAAATGGTTTGTAGTTGGATTGTGAACTGCGGGTTGTTCACCATGGTTTGTTATCTCAGCTGGGTTCAGACAACACGATAACCCACGTTTCAACGACAACCCATGTTTCAATGACAACCCACACTCGACCTATGAGTGTGGGTGATCGTGTTGTCTGAACCCAGCCAATATGTCTCTTGAGTACAGCATCTGGCAAGCAACAGCAGGAGAGGGCTATCTCCCTCATGTCCTACGTATGGGCTTCCCAGAGGCATCTCTGGCCACTGTGGGAAACAAGATGATGGACTAGAACCTTTAGCCTGATGCAGCAGTGCTCTTCTTATGTTACCATATCTAACAGGGCTGTGTTATATGTTTGTGCAGTGAGATACAGGCGGTCCCCGAGTTAAGAACATCTGACTTACAGACAACCCATACTTAAGAACGGACTTCTGGGTTCCCTGGCACTACGTCATTTACGTAGAGTACATAGCGTAGTATACTACGTAATTTGAGTAATTTATGCAATTTGCGTAAATGCCGATTTTAACGTATAGAACGCTATGCTGTTTCGACTTACATACAAATTCGACTTAAGGCATTCTTAAGAACGGAACTCGTTCATAACCTGGGGACTGCCTGTATTGTCCATACTTACCAACAGCAGCTCTCCAGGGTTTCAGACAGGAGACTTTCCCAGCCCTATCTGGAGATGTCAAGGATTGAACTGGGACCTTTTACATGCAAAGAGCGTGCTGTACCATTGAGCTATAGCACTTCCCCTCACAAAGACACGGTTGGCAACACTTTTGCAACGAAGGAAGATTTCCCTTTCCCAGTTCTATATGTGAGTCCAGCTAGGAATGGACACTATCCATCATTATCAGAGAACAGCAAGAACCAGATCCACAGATCGTAATACTTCAGTTGTAGTAGGCACTACTTGATCACCTAATTACATATTCTTCTTTCTTTTTCTTTTTGGCAGACAAGGGGTGCGCGAGGGGGGGGGAATCTATAGTTTGTCACAGGATTTTTAAAAAGCCATCTTTCTATATGATAGAACTAGGGTCTAATTTACCCATTAGAGAAAACAACGTCGTAAAGAATATCTGCCAACCGCACAATATAAAACTTCACCATGCATCATGAAAATAATTGCAATGCAATTACCTCTGAATTATAAAACCGTCAAATAGGTGCAATAAGACAAGAGCCTGTGAACATATGAAAAACTGCCTAGCGCGCAGATATAATTATATATGTTTGGGTTGAAGCTTGAGAGAGAGAGAGAGAGAGAGAGAGAGGAGAGAGAGAGAGAGAGAGAGAGAGAGAACAATAAAGCGGGTGCCCATTGACAGAAAAGCACAGTGGTGTCACGATCACTGGATGCTATAATGGGCTTAAACCGTTGGTGAATATGGATAGATGCCATTGCCAACCCGTAAGTGCCTGTTGTTGTTTTTTTTAATAGCTGTAGACAGTGGCTTTGGACGTTCAGAATTGCAGGGTGGGTGGACAGGCAGCACAGCTGAATTGTGCTTTCCTATCTGGGGAATTTCTGGCCCAGACTGTGTATAAGAAGAGCCCTGCTGGATCAGACCAAGGGTCCATCTAGGTCCAGCACTCTGTTCACACAGTGGCCAACCAGCTGCCCACGGGAAGCCCACAAGCAGGACATGGGTGCAGCAGCACCTTCCCGCTCGTGTTCCCCGGTAACTGGCATACAGCCTCTGATACTGGGGGTAGCAATTAGCCATCATAGCCGCGGATAGCCTTATCATCCGTGAATTTGTCTAATCCTGTTTTAAAACCATCCAAATTTGTGGCCATCACTAATTATGGTAACGAATTCCATAGTTTAACTAGGCTGGCTGGGGGATCATGGGAGTTGTAGTCCAACACATCTGAAGGGCACTAGGTTTCATAGATTCATAGATCATAGAGTTGGAAGGGGCCTACAAGGCCATCGAGTCCAACCCCTGCTCAATGCAGGAAACTAGAGGAGGGGCCTCCCATCCAAGGAATAACCAGGCCTGACCCTGCTTAGCTTTCCACGCTCAGACAAGCTGAGCCAACATGAGGTTGGGGAAGGCTGATGCAGACAATACTGAGCCAGGTGGACGTAGGCCTTGGCATAAAACAGCTTCCTAAGTTCCTGCACATGCAGTACATATTACAATCAAGTATTGTTACAATCCATTTAATATAAATTAAGGGCCCAATGAGATTTCATAGGAGTGGGGGTATTGGGAAGGAAGAGCTTCCCAAACTCATTTGCCTTATCCTGCCCCTAGACCAGCCTTCTCTGAGTGGGCACTCTCCACATGTGTTTGACTACAACTCCCATCACCCCTAACCAATGGCTATGGTGGCTGGGGATAATGGGATTTGCAGTCCAGCTTACCTCAAGGGCACCAGGTCGCAGAAGCCTGCACTAGACCCACCCACAACAGCCACCCACACATGCTTGGCTTGACCCCCTGTCTACGCACGCCCCATAGACCACCATCCCAACCTCTTCACTCTCCCCTTGTCACCCCTATTTCACCATTGTCACAGAAACCTGAAATACCTCCATCCAAACACTCAGCATTCCCGCAGAGCTGCTGAAACAGAAGTCCTTTCGAAGACTGATTTGCCCCTGACTCTCACAACGCTGTTCAGTTCCGCTCCTGGCCAGGAACTGTCATGATTTATTTATTTTTATTTTTTAATTATTATATTTATACCCCGCCTTTTTTTCCTGCAAGGAACCCAAGGCGGCTTACATAATCCTCCTCCTCCTCTCCATTTTATCCTCACAACAATACCTGATGGAACGTCTCTCCCAACCGCAATCTACCTGGACACTATGCTCAACATCTGGGGCCCTCCTCCGATTGCCACCTCCAAGAGAGGCTCGGTTGGTGGCAACGAGGAGGAGGGCCTTCTCAGTGGTAGCCCCCCCAATTATGGAATAAGCTCCCCACTGAGACCCGCCTGGCGCCAACCTTACTATCTTTTCAGCTCCAGGTTAAGACTTCCCTCTATGCCAAGGCATTTAATAGTTAGGAGCTTGGAATAGCACGGGGGGGGGGGGATTGTCACCTGTAGGCTCAGTTTTATTAGCTTTTGGATTGTTATTTTAACTGTCTTTTTAAATTTGGTTTTTAAATCTTTTAAACTATTTTGTATGCTTTTATTGTTGTTTTCATGTATAAACTATTGTGAACCGCCCAGAGAGCTTCAGCTGTGGGGCGGTATAGAAATGAAATACGGTAAATGAAATGAAATGAAACAACCCTGTGAGGTAGGTTAGGCTGAGAGTCAGTGACTGCCCCAAAGTCACCCAGTGAGCTTCATGGCCAAGCGGGGACTAGAACCCAGATCTCCCGAGTCCCAGTCCAACACTCTTACCACTACGCCACACTGGATCTCGACACAAGTGGCGTCGAGAGCACATAATGCGGGCCACATGCTGAAGCTAAGCAGGTATGAGCCAGGAGGTCAATGCTTGGATGGGTGGCTGCCCGGGCTGCCCACATCTGTTTTCCTGCATTGAGCAGGGGGTTGGACTTGACGGCCTTATAGGCCCCTTCCAACTCTATGATTCTATGATCGCTCTTATTAGTTGCAGCATCATTTATTTATTTATTATATTTATACCCCGCCTTTTTTCCTGCAAGGAACCCAAGGCAGCTTACATAATCCTCCTCCTCCTCTCCATTTTATCCTCATGGGCAAGTAATGGCATGGCTTCTAGGCCACGTTATATGTTATATGATTTCACGTATGCTGGGGGTGGGGGGGTTGTATAAGGTGTGATGTGAAATGCATCTTTGCATTTAACCTCCAGGTTTGTGTGGGTTTTTTTTTTTTTTTTTTTAATGAAATTGCATCAGCTGTGTGGGGGCTAATAGTTAATGGGATCAGAGCAATTATGGAGGGAGATTTTTTAACCCTTCCTTCTGCTCCTAAGGAAAAGCACTCCTCTGAAGGGAAGAATTTGCTGGGAGGGCACCCATCTCTACCCCGCCATCAGTGTCGTGAGCGAGAGAGCCAGCCAGCCAGCCAGCGGAGTGCAGAACAGCAGACCTATAGAATGCAGGAAGCTGCCTTACAACACGGAGTCAGACAGACCCTCGGTCCATCTAGCCCAGGATTGCCGACACTGACTGGCAGCTGTGGCTGTCCAGGGTTGCCGGCAGAGTTCTTTCCTAGCCCTCCCTGGAGATGCCGGGCACTGAACCCGGGACCGTCTGCATACAAACCAAGTGCTCTTACACTGAACTATGGCCGTTCTCCTGTGAACTGCACCCAAAGATTGTTTGTGGGTAAATACGTACTAATAGCATAATTAAAAACACATACTCACACACCATAATTATTATGTATTGTCAATATAGCCAGAGAATCTTGGGAATTCATTCATTCATTTTTTTTAAAAAAAAATGTTGCCTTTGCATCCTGCCCCTCCCTTGTAAGTGGTCATAGTGAAAACTTCATCCCGGACGTCCATTTATCTGGAAGTATATCTTGCTTCAGTGAGCCTGCTGGGATTACAGTCCGCACTCTCACAGTCGTAACAAACAACCCTGGTAGAGAGGCTTGGCCAAGAGACCAGTGAGCTTCATGGCTGAGCAGGCAAGCCTGGATTTTGAGCTAAGACCATTAGTATGGCCTCCCCTAATATCCAAGCCTGGCAGAAATCCAAAGTCCACTTTCCCAATTTCTTGTGTCATGTCCAGATAGAGTCACCAGCTTTTATTCTTCCAGGGTTTCTGTGCCTTTTAACGAATCCTAGAGTAGGGCAATACCTTTAATACAGGGGTTTTTAACCTGTGGGGTACGCCTCCCCAGGGGAGGTTTGGACTGACTCCAGGGGAGGTGAGAGTAGCCCCTCAACTATAAATTGTTTATTTTACAAGTACAAAGCAGCGCAGCTTGGCGGTTGGCCCAACCTTATTTCTTTCTACTAATCTTGGGAGCTACGCTGTTCATTTAATTGAATATGTTTTTTTTTTGTTTAGTCCAGAGACAGAGCATAAACTAAAAAAAATGCAAGCTCGTCCTGCCTAAGCCTAAATTTTGGGCCGTTAACACATGGGAGGCGTGGGTCATAAGATTTTTCACAAGGGAGGTGTGACACCAAAAAGGTTAAGAACCACTGCTTTATTAGAACCAGCCAAAATGGCACAAAACAGGGAGCAAGCTTTTTGAGTTCTTCAGAGTTCATCATGCAGCCTGGTAAAGAGTTCTGAAGAATTCAAACGCTTGCTCACTGTTTAGTGATGTTTTCATGGGTCCTAATCAGGATATTGTCCTACTGTAGATGTTGCTTCTCCTTCGATGGACCAACACAGCTATCTGTGCTTTTTGTGTGCCTCCTGACATGGAGAATTCTTTCACTGGCTGTACATCAGGTAGGTGTTAAAGTCACAGGAGCCTGCCTGCCTGCCTACACACACCCACACAGCAGCTCTGTGCCTACAAGTGCTTGATGGAAGGAATATCCTATTGTATGGTTTTAGCTGCTAGTCACGCTTTACTACAGAGGCTGCTACTGGAAATTTTGATTGGCTTACATACTCTCCATATGGAGCACTAAGGCTGAGTTCTGCACATATTTACTTGGGAGAGTAAGCCCCACTGAACTCAGTGGGACTTACCTCTGAGCAAACACTCACAAAAATCAATCTGCAGAAAGTATTTATTCCCCCTACCTGCCCCTAGGCCCCTCTACTCTCCAGTTCTTCTCACAACTCTTTGTGTATTCAAGGCCGTGGTGGTGGTGGTGGTGGTGGTGGTGGTGGGGGGGGGGGGGGGGGAACTTGGTAATTCAACCTCAGCTAGAGAGCTGCATTGCTTGAAGTTACTGGGAGAAATTTGTTCTGAGACTGCAGTCCTAAATATACCAACTAGGAAGTATCTTTGAATTTAGTGGGACTTGGTTCTGAGTAAATATGCTTAAAGATCTGGTTATTATCTGCTTCTTTTTTTTAAAGTGTGTGTGTATTGAAGTGGGAGGGTTGCATCTAGTCAGCTACGAAGCCAAAGTCTGAACTTGGGGAAATTCTAATGCTTCATCTCGAAGATGAGGCAGACCCACATCCTTCCTAAATCAGAACCTGGGCTTATTTTGATTCACCCCCCACAGCCTTCCATTCCCTTCTCCCAAACTTACCAGGGGCAGTGCCAGTCAGAGCTTCCCCCTCCCTAGAAACATCAGTGGCCTGCCTTAATCCACTCACTTTTGCAATCTTTCCTGCAAGTGCTCAAAGAAGGCTCAAAAATTGCAAAGAGAGAGCCAGTGTGGTGCAGTGGTTAGAGTGTTGGACTGGGAAGATCCGTGTTCTAGTCCCCGCTTGGCCATGAAACTCACGGGGTGACTTTGGGCCAGTCACTGACTCTCAGCCTAACCTACCTCACAGGGTTGCTGTGAGGATAAAATGGAGAGGAGGAGGACATTGGGTTGGGAACCCAAGCTGCCTTGGGTTCCTTGCAAGAGGAAGAAAAAATAGTATATAAATGTAATAATAAAATGAAAGAAATAATGAAAAGAAAGTCGCGCCAATGGGCTTTTGCCCATCAGTATATACATGACATGAAGCCAGCATCTTGAGACTCTCTCAGCCTTCCTTTCCTTCTCTTCAAGTTTTTAGGCCTTATGGCTGCAAGGAAAAACTCAAATGCCCTCTCCGTTCCTGAGATCTAGATTGCCAAAGAGACCAAGACTTTCCAAAATCAAAGAGGAAGGCTTTAGTGCATATCTCCCCACCCTATAATTCCTATATTTTGTCCTTCTAGCCCACCTATACCTACATTCCAAACTCCCCCCCCCTTTCTATTTGCATGGATCTTCCAAGATCATTGCAAAACAGCTGAAATCCTTCTTCTGCAAGCACAATAAATCATGCAAATATATGCAGAGTGCTTACAGTCCAATCCCATTGCATTTGTACTATTTGGAAGTTGACTCTCACCTTTAAAATGGTTTTGCTTCCATGTAAATGAGCATGCTATTACAGCCTTTGGGTACAATCCTATAAAACTACCTGGGAGTAAGCCTGATCCGAATGATGTGGGATTTGCTTCTGAGTAAACCCCATAGGTAAATAGGGCTGTAAATGTGGACTGCAAATTCTGGAGGTTGTTTGGCACAGCTCTCTAACAGTCAGGTCTCATGCTGTGTGCGCTTGGTCACAGCAATCTGACCTTTCCATGTTTACTTGGAAGTAAGTCCCACTGTGTACAATGGGGTTCACTCTCAAAATAAGTGTACAAAGGATTTCCTCTCAATCTTCTCTCTACTTGGACGTAAGTCATTGAAGGGCTGCATCTCTCTCAGGAAGCACTTCAGCTTTGAAGCCTCCAGTTGTCAGAAGCTGACAACAGAAGACAGGTAAGACCATAATTGCGGCCTGTACCTACTATTAGACTATCTGGTCCTACAAATTTCTAGAAGTAGGGCGAGAACCATGCTTCCACCAAAGTCTGTCTCAGAGTCTTTTTTTTAAAAAACAACAACCAAAAAACAACATTCAAGGATTCTTACTGCCTTATTTCTCTTCTTATTAGATATGGGCTAACACCACTGTGGTTTGGCAGGGCTGAGTTCTCTCTTCAGGTCAGGGTAATAATACCTGTTATTAAAGTAAATACCGGGATTAAGAAGTGAATGACAGTTCTTGGGGGAGGGACCACCTTTTGCAGTGAGTCCCCTTAGCTATAGTTTTAGGATGGCTACAGGGAGGAAGACTTGTGGATTTAAGAGAACCCTCACCTTTCCTCCTATGATTCAAGCACTGGTGAGTCTATGAGGGACATCTTGCATTGTTTATCACCATTTAAATATGTCCCCTCTTTCCTTCCTTGGCTTTGCAAAGCCCTTGCCTCCTCTGCCTCTCTTGATATATCCCCCAATTTATTGACTCTTAGAGAGCAGGTGAGACTAGGTTTGGCAAATAAAAGTAGTCCCTTAAAGTCAGAGATATGAGAGAGTAGTCCAGGGTTTATTTTGAGCTAGAATTCTGTTCTGGGCTCTGTTTTAAAATACCAATGCTCTGCCCTGAAATATGTAAGAAGAACCAGTGTGGTGTAGTGGTTAGAGTATCGGACTGGGAGTGGGACTGGGACTGGGACTGGGGAGACCTGGGTTCTAGTCCCCACTCTGCCATGAAACTCACTGGGTGACTTTGGGCCAGTCACTGACTCGCAGCCTAACCTACCTCACAGGGTTGTTGTGAGGATAGAATGGAGAGGAGGAGGAGGATTATGTAAGCTGCATTGGGTTCCTTGCAGGAATAAAAGCAGGATAAAAATATAATTAATAAATAAATTAACCTCTGAACAAGGCCCTGTAGCATCTGCAAGGGGCCTTTTTTTACTCACAAGGCAGCAATTTCAGCCATCTTATGCTCATTGGGGTTAGACAATGAGGTTTGTGGGAGCCCTGTGCAAAGCACTCTCAGATGCACCCCCAGCTTACCTGGCATTGGGCAGCAACTGTGATGAGTACCAGGTGGTTTGGACCCCCATTTTAATTTCCCACAATGCCCCAGAGTGGTCTTGAGGGCATTGTTAGACGTTCTAATGTCAGGCAAAGCCTAGTCTTGAATAAAGTCAAGGCTATATCACTACTACTATCACGCAAGCTCTTCATTTGTTTTTAAGCAAAGTTTTTTTTATGTATTTGTTTGTTTAGTTTTTAGTTTTTGTTTTTATTCAAAAAATGTCTAACCTGCCTTTCATGGCACACTGCCCTCACAACAGTTATAATGTCAACTATGAAGTTGTCTGTATACTCTGGTAGCCTTCATGTTAGATTACTGCAATGCACTCTATCTTGGGGCCGCCCTTGAAGATGTTTCGGATGCTGCGCAAAATGCAGCAGCCAGGTTTGATAATGGGGACCAGAAGGTCTGAGCATTAACACTGATTCTGGCCCAGTTGTGCTGGCTGGCTGTATGTTTCAAGCCCAATGCAAGGTGCTGGTCTTGACCTGTGAAGCCTTATGTGGCTTCGGACCACAATTCCTGATGATGTGCATCTCCCGGTGTGAACTACAGTCAACATCTGAGGCCCTTCTCTGAGGGCCTGCCTCCTCCAAGGGAGGTTCGGAGGGTAGCAACAAGCTTTTCAGTGGTGGCCCCCCTTTTATGGAGCACCCTCCCCAGTGAGGTCCACCTAGCACCGTGTCATCTTTTCGGTGCCAGGTAAAGACTTTCCTCTACTCCTAGGCATTTGACAATATATTATGGAGTGTTTTTGTTTTTGTTGTTGTTTTTGTCAGTTGTTTTATAACTGTTTTAAATTTCTGAATGTTAAAGGTTTTGTATTGTGCTTTATCATGCAGTGCGAACCACCAAGAGAGCTTTGGCTCTTGGGCGGCATAGAAATGTAATAAATGCATGAAGTTTAAAATCATTAAGTTAAAACCAGAAGTGACACTAAGCAGATTAGACAAGCGCAGACTGGGGAAAAAAATATCTTCAGAATTTTATGAAAAACCCAGAAGTTTTCATGAGTCCCTGGAAAAAAAACCTTATACTTCTCAGTGACGGTCCCACTGAGGAATAGAAAGGTGTGTGTGTGTGTGTGTGTGTGTGTGTGTTTTTCTGGGATCCAGGAAAATGCAGATAAGTGATGCAGCCAAAGGTCATTAAAATGGATTTTAGTATGAACCAGTATTTAGTGTGAGTCCTACCAGAATTTCCCCCAATCACCTGCCACCACCACCACCCCAATAGCTACCTGAGCAGGTTTTGCTAGTGAAGAGAGGGAGAGAGACTGAGTCCTATAGAAAACCTGATTCTCCTTTGTTAGGACTACTAGAAAAACATGGAAGAGGTTTCTCTACATTACACTCAGGCAAGTATTCTGTCCTGGGAGGATGAGGCCATGCTTAATTACTAAAACAAGAGGTGCTGTGTTAGGTGATGCCTGGAAGCAGGCCTGCTACTTAATTCTAAATATGTTGGGACAGGCAATGGTAGCTCATGAGGAGAGTAAGATAAATGGTACAAGCTCAGAGGCAAAGTACAGTCATGCCTTGGATTGAGAGCATAATTCGTTCCGGAAACATGCTTGTAATCCAAAACACTCTTATATCAAAACGAAATTCCCCCAAAAAAAATTTGTACAGAGATTTTTAATTTAAGCTGCACTACAGTACTTGTATTGCAAGACATCGCTTGTATATCAAGTAAAAAAAAAATTAAATAAATATTTAAACATTTGCTTGTCTTGCAAAACGCTCTCAAACCAAGTTACTTGCAATCCAAGGTGTGTATGTACACACACACTGCTTCATATCAGTGTCTTTAAAGAGGAGGCATGGCTAGAGATGTGAAGGCCTGGAAAAAAAATTGGGGGGAAACCGCGGTTTTCTTTTTGGAAAAAATTGGCGGGAGGAAACAGGTTTTTTTTTTTGGGGGGGGGATGGCAAAAAACCATTTTTTCTGAATTTTTTGCAGGTTTTTTCCAGGCCTTCCCCCTCTCTAGGTATGGCCAAAGATGGAAGAGGCGGTGCTAAATGAGCCTTGATTTAGTGAGTCAAATAATGCTGAACCCAGTTTAACCTGCAAGAAGTCTTTCTCTGCTTATTGTTATTATTATTGTTATTACATTTATATCCCGCCTCTTTTCCTCCTGCAAGGAACCCAAGGCGGCCTACATAGTCCCCCTCGCCATTTAATCCTCACAACAGCCCTGTCTATTGCTTCCAGTTATAACCACAAAAAAAAAGTGTTTCCTCTCTTCTGAATCCCAGCAAACGGTTGAGGCTGGAGCGTGCTCGCAACAGGGAAATCTTTTTTGCTTGGGGACCTCCGTGATGATGATTTCCCTCAAAACAACCTCCACCAGCACCACTTTTCATTAACACATGCAGTTATTTGGCGGGGAGGGTGTTGATGGAGATACTACTTATTACACTTAAATCTAGTGGCATATACTCTTTCTTTCCTAATTAACTTCCTTATCTGAATTTAACTTAAGAAAATAACAAGAAATGTAATAACGATAAGCTATTGTTCATCTGCTAACGTGTATCTTTCGTGTCTTTATCTCTTTACTTCCAGTTTCATTCGTGGTAGCTTAATTAAAGCATCGGAATATTAGCCCCACATTATTTTCTCGATCCTAATACTTGGATTTGCTGAGGTGCTTTAGCCTTTTCTCAGTATTTAAACCTTTATCTGTAGCAGGCAGATAAAGTTTGCTGCACCGTTGTATTGGATTCACGTATTTTTAATAGGCAATTGTTGGATGGTGGTCGGGGGGGGGCAAGATTGTTTTGCCACCTAACAAGCTAATTAAACAGATGGTTTCCGCAAATGTTTGTGCACTCAATAAGTTAATATCAGTGTCTTGGATTCTAAAACATGAAAATAAGAGACGTTCTGAGAGTTGTTGTGGCAAGGTGTGGAATTTAACGCAAAGGTCTTACTTGTGTGTTAATTACAGAAGAGGGTAGCTGAAGTGCACACACAGAAAACTTGTGTTGCTCCAAGCTAGTATTATCCAGCAACCCCAAGCAATGCCTCTCTTAGACATAGACTCATGCAAGATGAGCAACTTCTAAACCACATCTCCAAGGGGAGAGAAGAAAATCCACCCCCCAGCCAAGCTGGGGGCGTCACTGGCTCAAAGTTTCAGAAAGAACTCCAGGTGACGATTTGCTTGCTGCTGGTGGACCTCTGTGAAAAGTTCACTTTCTATGGCATTGTCTGCAACATGATCCTTTTCTGCACCATCAAACTTGGCTATCACAATTACCAAGGCACCGTGATCAATCTCTGCTTTGTGGGTGCCTGTATGGTGACTCCCGTTCTGATGGGCTGGCTTGCTGAAATGCCCGCTGGGGCGAATCAAATTGGTGTATATCTGCGCATTGCTCCATTTGTAGGTAGGTATCCTGTACTAGAATTATTTGCTTGGGGTGGTTATTTTCTTTGGACAGGTATTTAAAATGTAGGGTGTGCTCAGTTGGCTTTCCAAACCTCTGCTTGGTGCTTCTGTACCAAAATGGAGGTGCGGGAATCGAATACACAGGATACTTTGCAGTAACAAAAGATGCTACTTTTGCATCTCCTGCCATGGAAGTGACATGGCCTGTAATTGGTGGGCGCACAATTGATGCTGGGAAACGGCAAAAGAATCAGCAAATTCTCATGATCTTCCCAGGATAATTTTATCTAGGACATTTTTAGCCTGCTCTTTCTAGTTGACTCGTCAGCCTATCTTTCCTGTTGCAGGTACCAGCCCTGTTACCTGTCGTCGCCTTCCCCTTTGAAGACTTTTTCATAGACAAGCGCTACGTCCTTCACACCTTGGCTAAAAGGGAGCAGAAGGCCCTCTTTATGTAGGTCTGTTTGCTACCTGCTGGGCTCGGAGGAATAAGAGCCATACTGTGTCCTTAAGTGTATACAATTCTCGATGAACACGGACAAAAGGAGCTTCTGTCATTTTCAACTGGTTAGTGCTGCTTCACACTGTTGCAGTGTGGGACAATAACTCTGGGAGGGGTGCCATTTGGGGAGATCTCATGTTGAAAACCACAATATTTCACCTAAAGAAACTTTGTTCTAACTGTTGGTGGGGTTTTGGGGGGGGGGGGCTCTCAAAGAACTTGCAGCTGTGTTTGATTTAGGGATGTGCACCAGATTCGGATGAAGCCTGAGCACAACTGGCCCCCTTTGGACCGTTTCTGGTGCTTCCTGAGGTGAAGCGGGCTTCCCTACGAAGCCACCAGAACCAAAGCTGGGCCAGAAAAAGGCTTTGTTAGCGATCATGTGCTCAGAGACACAGACACTGAGTGCGGCCCTGAAAGCAAATCGGTAGAATGTAGCATGGCCTATTTTTGTTTCTATTACGTTCAGGTGATGTACGTAAAGAAGCTTTAAAAGAGATATAAATATCAAAAGTATGAACTACCTGGGAATGTGTCCTGACCTAGTGGACATTACCTGTACTAACTTTGCCAAAGGGCTGTAGCTCAGTGGTTGGAACCATGCCTCACGTACAGAAAGTCGCAAGAAGTAGGGATGTGTGAGGATTTCGATTCGGGGGGGGGGTGGGGAAGTCTGGGCGAACTCGCTGGGCTCGACCCCCTGAACTCCGTCCACCTTACTGTTTCCCCATCCCTCGACTCATGTTCTCCTGAGCCGAGCTGGGGAAGCGACTTCTGGGTTCCCGGTGGAGCGCTTTTAACGTAGAAAATGGCGCAAGATACGTTAAAATGGCCGCAATTTGCGTAAGTTATGCAAATCGCAGCCGCTTTAATGCATCTTATGCTATTTTCTACGTAAAAAATGCTCCACCGTGACCCCGGAAGTCCGGCGAGCGGCTCAGCTGGCACTCGCTTTTGGCCCAGTTCGGCAGGCGCAGGGGCAGCGCTCGCCGAGCGTCCAGCAAGACGGGTGGTGGGCAGATCGCCCACCATTAGTCGCAGGTTCAATCCCTGGCATCTCCAGATGTGCTAGGAAAGGCCCCAGACCCAACAACAACCATGCGTTTTCTTCATGGGTTGTTTGTGGTTAACAAGCCATGGCTTGTTAGCGCAGCTGTGTTCGGTCAACACGATAATTCAACAACAACCCACACTCAAGCCATACTCAACCCTTGAGTGTGGGTTATCGTGTTGTCTGAACCCAGTCAGTGTAGCATACTGAGCCAGATGCGCCAGTGGTCTCAATCATGTAAGGCAGGTTCTGTGTTCCTAAGGGCACAATCCTATGCATGTTTTGACAGAAAAAAAGTCCTACAACTCCCAGCATTCCCCCAGCCAGCCATGTGTAACCATGCATGGGATTGAGCCCTAAAGAGAATGATTCTAGGTTCTCAGCTGATTCCCTCCCCCTCCTCCTCCTCCTCTTTTGTTAAGAAGCATGAGCATGCCAAAAAGAACATGGGCAATCATTACAATCCACCGATGTAGGAAATCACAGTTACTGTTTCTCTCCGCAAGCCCTTTGTACCTTCCCCTTTTCGTCCTTTTTCCCTGTCTCCTTTAAAGGCTGAAGCGTTTATGTTGAAGCAGGTCTTTAATAGTGCAGTCCTACAGATGCCTTCGCAGAATGAAGGCCCCACTTAGCTCAGTGGGACTTACTCCCAGGTAAGTGATCAGGATTACAACCTAAATCTCTACAAGTGCAATTGAGCAATGTCCACACAGACCTTGGATTACACAGTCTGTACTAGCCAATTACAAAGGCTGTGCTAGCTACACTAGGTACAGCATGCAGTTGTGTTTCTTTCAGCAGATGATGTGGGTTTTGTTGTTGTCTTTTAAAATGGAATCATTGACGCTTTGGACAGAGGAGGGGGCTCCTTAACCTTAGCCTTCCTGTTAATCATTCCTCTTCCAGCTGCTTTCCTACCCTCTGTGCGGGGAAGAGATGCTGGCACAAGAATGGGCAATTCTAGCTAAGAGCCACTTTGGCACAAATCTCTGTGAGTGCCCACATCAGAACTGGATGGATGTGCAGCTGTAATAGTACCAAATGTAGTGGTTATATTGTGTCACTCCTATTCAGTAAATTTATTTCATGCTCACTGAAGATCTGGGTGAGTGGTGATGGTTTTGAAGGACTGGTTCAGTGTATACCCAGCATGCACCAGGGTATTGCTGCTGCTTTCCTCAGAATGGTTCTTTATGGCTAGGCATTCTGGGAAATCTGGGGTACACATAGTGGCTTTCTAGCTTCTTCTAGGCGTACGGTCTACCCTTCATGGCCGCCTTCTAGCAGGCAAGCCTTACAGGAGTCACAAGAACATGTTAGCAAAAGAGTCAACATCACTATTCTGATCTTTAATCAAGGAGATCTTATGAAAAATATCATAATAGGGAGCATGTTAGAAAAGAAATACAGTAATACCTTGGATTACGAGCATAATTTGTTCCGGAACCATGCTCGTAATCCAAAATACTCATACATCAAAGCGAGTTTCCCCATTAGAAATAATGGGAACTCAGATGATTCGTTCCACAACCATTTAATCAGCTTTGCCAGCTCCCTGGCAGGGAGCCCCATGGAGGGAGCCGGCAAAGCAGAGATTAAATGGTTGTGGAACGAATCATCTGAGTTCCCATTATTTCTAATGGGGAAACTCGCTTTGATGTGCCGGCTCCCGGCCGCACCTCGCCTCGCCTCAAAGCGGCAGCGCGAGGCGCACACAGAGCGAGCAATGCGGCTCCCTCGCCTCACCTCCACGGGGTGTTTGCTGGCTCCCAGCCAGGCCTCACCTCCACGAGGTGCTTTGCTGGCTCCTGGGCAGGGAGCCGGCGCAGCGACGCGAGGTGACCGCACAGTGAGCGGCCGCGCCTCGCCTCCATGGGGATCCCAGGCAGGGAGCCTGCGCAGCAGTGCGAGGCGCCTGCAGAGTGAGCGGCTGCGCCTTGCTCCCTTCCGGCTAGGCAAAGCCGGGGAGCTGGCACTTTAAGTGCTAGTCGCGGGCAGAGCGTGTGGCTCATGTTGCGAGACTTGCTCATCTTTCAAATGTAAATAAATGCTAAAATTTTGCTCGTTTTACGAGAAGCTCGCATACGAGTTACTCGTAATCCGAGGTATTACTGTATATGAATAGAAAAAAGCCCGTGTGGTGTAGTAGTTAGAGTGTTAGACTAGGACTCTGAAGACCCAGGTTCAAATCCCCACTTGCCCATGAAGCTTACTGGGCGACTTTGAGCCAGTCACCATCTCTCAGCCTAACCTACCTCACAGGGTTGTTGTGATGGTAAAAGGGAGGATGAGAACCATATACATTACCTTGAGGTACTTGGAGGAAAGGCAGGATATAACTGTAAGAAATAAATAAACATAAATGATCACATTGTCAAACACTAGCTTCTTTCTGGGTCCCTAGGTAGTAAAGTGAGCTACAATGCCTTATAAACTCTGGATAGCTCCATACAAGATTTCCTAGGGAAGCCATATAGCAGTGATGGCGAACCT
This sequence comes from Shinisaurus crocodilurus, assembly GCA_021292165.1. NCBI lineage: Eukaryota > Metazoa > Chordata > Lepidosauria > Squamata > Shinisauridae > Shinisaurus > Shinisaurus crocodilurus. Next base: position 166 of record JAHFWL010001233.1, on the reverse strand, counting down.
ATGGCATGTGTGCCACAGCTGGCACGCAGGGACCTCTCTGTGGGCACTCGAGCCATTGGTCGCCAGTTCGTGAAAAGACCCATCCCCTTCTGCATTCAGCGTCGGGTTTCCATAGTAACTCCTCTCACTCATCGCTGGCCCTCCACAGCGGGCACACCAACATCTC